>VDFB02075895.1:0-23125 GCA_007258455.2 Sequoia sempervirens | reverse complement strand
GATAATCAATCAACATCATATCAATGATTCAATCTCAATCAAGCAAAATCAATTTGACTCATATCTATCTACGACCCATATCAGTGACACATACTCATCAAACCCATATCAAGTGTTCTATCTAGGTGATTCATATCAGGCAATCAATACACAAATCTATCCATTTGAATATCACATCAATCTGTTCTACCATCAATTACTAGTTGTTTTCTTTTTCAAAAATGCAAATTTATCAACAATCACAACATCATCCTATTTGTATTTCAATCACAAATGCAAATATGTTTTCACATCAATCATCTACTATTTGTTTTCTATCGCAGAAAGCAAATTTATCAAAAGTCCTATCAATCATCTACTCTTTGTTTTTCGTACAAGGGAAACAAAGTTATCAGCTATCTACTCTTTGATTTCTATTTTGGAAACAAAGTTATCAATTATTTATCATATTTTCTATCCATGTCAACATGATGATAAGACAATTTCTCTATCTATTGAACAAGGAAGCAATAAACATCATCATTTTCATACAATAGGCACATTTCCTAAATGTGCTAATCTACGACCTCTATGCGCTATTTCCCTCTAAGCACCAAAACTCTAATCATAAGCGCCACTGTATTTCCTGGATGCGCGACAACCCTAAATGCGCTAATGTTTTTCCTAGATGCACTACAACCCTAATTTTTCTATGGCATCCTATAAGCGCTACTCTTTTTATCGAATGCGCTAAACTGGTTTCTACAACGAGCATGCTAAATTCATCCTATATGCGCTAAAACACACATCGAAAGTGCTAAAACAGTTATCGAAAGTGCTAAAAAATTCCTAAAAGTGCTAAAACAGACTTTAAAAACCTAAATCCATGGAAAAAACATTAAAAATCGATTCAAAATGGAAAAATTTGATAGCAAAAGAGGTTGGATTGACTCACCGGTGGTCCATACGCACCTGGTCTCTGGTATCAATGGGCCCGCTCAAATCTGTGTCGGTGGTACAAAATCTCCATCTTGCCAGGTCACTATCAGAGCTACCGGATTCTAAAAGTCAAAAAGTGCAAATGATTTGTCCTTTTCTACCTTTTTGCCTTTTAAAGGTCAACCAAAGGTAAGTTTTGTGGCATTTTTTATCTTTTTATCTAACTTTGACTTTATTTTCACACTGGGGCATCCTTCTACATCATTTTTTGAGAGCTAAATCACTAAATTCACATCAAAATTCAAATCTCATCATCAAATCACATTTTTCCAACATTATCAACAACTCATCATCATCAGTGATTTCCCTCCCGAGGGGGCATCATTAACACCAACAGTTTCTTTCAATCGGAAACATATCAAAATTAGGGCAGGGGCATATTTTTCAGAAAAAGGGGCAAAGTCAAACACAACAAATTTTGAAAGTAGAAATATTTTCTTTGAAGCAATGTGTTTCACACATCACTTCAAAGAGGGGCAAAATGTAGATACATAAAATTGGTCATATCTGATTAATCCCTGCATTTAATTAAATTTTCTAAAGTCTCTACATATGATTAAGTTTAATTAATTTAATTATATTGTTCATTCATTTTATTCTTCTATCATAATTAAATAAATCGAATTTTATTTAATTATTTCATATTCATATGTCCACTTGATTAATTAAATAAATACACTTTATTTATTTTAATTAATTATCACTTTTGAATTTAATTAAGTCTTTTTGATTTAATTAAATTTAAATATTTCTTTTCAAATCTTTCTTCTAATTAATTAAATATTTTATTTAATTAATTTCATTTTACATAGCATTCCTCTAAAATTTTAATTAAATATATTTATTTAATTGAATATCCTCCATATCTTTTCAAAAATCATAATTAAATATCTTCTATTTAATTATGAAATATTCCACTATTCTTTAAACTGGGTAAATATTCTATTTTAAGAAAAAAACCTTTGTGTCACCCTTAAATAAATAATTGAATTTAATAAAATTCATTATTTATTTTCTTCAAAATCTTTCCATAATCTCACAAAAAGATGATTTTTTACAAATCATCTTCATCATCTTATCTTACCTCTTTTACAGAAAAGAAAACAAAATCTTGCTTTCTGTTTTCTTCTATTTTTCTTCAGTCTTATCCATCCTCAACCGTTCGATCTGCCAGGAATTTTCACAATCGTTGATCATATCATCCAATCAAAAGCTTTCAAAAAATCTATAAATAGCACTGTCAATCCAAGCAAGGGTTACAACATGACACACAATAGATGAATTAGAGATTAATTGCATTCTAGCATTACAACATTCTAGCATTATCATTATAGTTTTATTATTCATAGCATCATCATAATCTGTCATCTTAGCAATCATGTTTTAGAATAATCATGTCTTAGCTTAGCATTACATGCATTTCATATTCAATCTCGTTCTATAGGAAGATTGTTTGTTGAGCCTAGCATACAATCTGAGAGCCAACTGGAATCAATGAAAATACTGGAGATAGAGGACAATAGGACGACATCGATAACAGGATACTGAGTTTGCAATCTCTATTATTTTCATATTCTATTTTTGATATAATGTCTTATTGGTGTGTTTGATTCATTTTTTTTGCACATTTAACACGCATAAAAATCAACCACACAAATTGAATGACTCCTACAACATAGTTTAACACTATCGAGGTTTTCAAAAAACCGCGTCTCCTTATTACATAGGTGAGAGGTGTCAATACGTGCACAACCTATCTTGGAAGGTTCACATGGAGTGCCACATGGACCTCTAATAAAATTAAATAATCCTTCCATAGAGGAAAACTAATTTAGAAACCAAAAATATCTTTCTTATTTGATTTTTAAATCATATCACATGTGTCGAAATCTGATTTGGCCAAGGTTTCAATTTTCTTTTTCCTATTTCAAGACACACACACACACATTTGATATGTAATGAATGGTGATATGTCTTTTCTCCTAAGACCATGAACAATTTCTTTCATGCATTCTTTTGCTTTAAAAATTGGCTAACTGTGACATTGAACAAACTGACAACATTTATATGATTAAACTAAAGAACGCCAAAATATAATTTTATAAAAATATATATACATATACATATATATGTGTATACATATTTACTTCACTGAATTGATGAAGTGGAACCTATGAAAAAGAGAACACCTCCAAATTTATTTATGGTGCTGAAAAACATACAATATTTATTTTATTGAATTGAAGAACAACAAAATAGATATGTATAAATAGATATATGCATACACATACATATACATATATGCATACACATACATGTATATACAATTTCTTACATGCATTCTTTTGCTTGACAAATTGGCTAACTTTGAGATTGAACAAACCAACAATATTTATATGATTGAATTGAAGAACAACAAAAGAATAGAATTGTATAAACATATATATGCATATTCAAATATATGTATATGTATATCTATGTGTATACATATTTATATGGCTGAATTGATGAAGCATAACCTATGAGAAATAAAACACCCCCAAATTTATCTATGGCATTGTAGACACTTCAAATCATCCTGATCGATATTTCACACCTAAATTTGATCTTAACATCATTTCTTCTTAAATCACCTCTTTTTTGGCTATTTAATTAGATAATCCAAATTATTTAATTAAAAATCCTATGTCTTCTCATTTTATTGAATAACTCTAATTATTCAATTAAATGTCACATTCCTCTAAAATCCCCTAAACCCACCTAAGTTAATCCTTGATTAATTAATCTTATCCACTTGCTAATCCTCATTAGCCCATTCTCTAGCTTTTAACCCAATTAAGGTTAAATAAACCTATGGTTTATTTACCCCACTTGCGTGCAAGTAATTCATTTTTTCAAATTAGTTAAATGGTTATTTTCCTCACAAAGGAATATTCCCATGGAATATTCCTCCATTTACTCCACCCATTGACTTTCTCTTTTACAAGCCATCACGTCTCTTATATGAGCATTCACTTCTCTTACAAGCCATCATGTCTCTTACATGAGAATCCACTTCTCTTACAAGCCATCATGTCTCTTACATGAGCATTCACTTCTTTTACAAGCCTTCAATATCTTTCACCCACATGTCATTAATTCTTCTTACACATGTCTTAATTCCCTCTTACATGCCCTCTTCCCAAAATGTGCACACACATGTGTGGGAACATATCCCCATCACTTCTCTTAGCCTTGTGACACTTTTTGCAAGGCTAATGATCCTCCCTTTTATCCCAAATTCCTCAAGCCTTGATTCAACCTATCTCTCCTATAAATAGAAGTTACCTCTATGGTAAATGGATCCACTTCTAGGAAGAAAAGTTAGGCTACTCATTTTCATCCATCAATCATCCAATTGATGTCATTATTTTTGCAGGCAATTGGAATTTATCAAATCCATTTTCATCCACTCCTTGAAGAAAACTTATGCTTCACAATTTCATCCTCACTATCATTCATTTTCATCATTGGAGTTCTACTCTTGCATCAACTTCACCAATCTTCATCTTTCATCCACAATCTTGAAGCTTGGGATTGGGAAAGGGCCAATGGTCCACATCAAAATGACACCAATCCTCCTATGGGATTGAGGTTTGAAGTATTAAGCTAGGATTCCATTATGCATTGGTTGTTGTTTCATGCCTTGCTTTGATTGTTTCCATGCTTTGTGTCTTCTAAAATTTCTTAGGGAGTGTGATTTATCTTTGTTAACATATCCAATTCTCTTGTGTTTTGTTCATGTTGGCTACAATTTAGATCATGCTCATAGGCACCAAAAAAATCTATGATATTTATTTACTAAATTGAAGAACAACATCAAAATAGATATGTATAAACATATATATACTTATACATATATGTATACACATACATATAAATATAATATACAATTGCTTACATGCATCTTTTGATTGACAAATTGGCTAACTTTGATACTGAACAAACTGACAATATTCATATGACTGAATTGAAGATAAAACAACAAAATAGAATTATATAAACATATATATACATATCCATATGTGTTTATGTGTGCATATTTACATGACTAAATTGATGAAGCAGAACCTATGAAAAAGAAAACACCCCGAAATTTATCAATGACACCTAAAAAGGTTACAATAGTTGCATCACTTAATTGAAAAACAACAACAAAATATATATGTATGTGTGTGTATATATATATATATATATTTATATGTATATGTATATATATGTTTATGTATATGTATATATACATGTTTATGTATATATGTTTATGTATATGTTTATGTATATGTATATGTATATATATGTATGTATATGTTTATACAATTGCTTGCATGCATTTTTTGGCTTCATAAAGTGGCTATATGTGAAACTAAACAAACCAACAATATTTATATGAATGAACTAAAGAACAACATAATAGAAATGTATAAACATACGTATATACATAAACATACATATGTATATGCATATATGTATACATATTTATGTATGCATATATGTATATGTATATATATATGTCTATACATAAATGTATGTGTATATGTATATGTCTATATATATGCATATGTATACATATATGTATAGGCTATATGTATATATATAAACAAATGTGTATGCATATGTATATATATAAATAAGATAGAAGGGAGGCCGGTATCAAAATGTAACATCTAGTGGTGGTAGGATTGAAGTTGCAAAAACCTTTAGCAAACACATTTTGGCCTGTTTGTGAAGAACAGTTGAGAAGATGGTAGATTAAAAGGGGAGAAAGTTGGCAAGTTGTGTAAGGTAGCATGAGGATTCAATGCATAAGCACTCGGAGTTTACTCAACATGTCATGGAGGTAATGGGAAGGGATATACATTAAACACAACTGTACAAAAGAATTGGCGGTGGTGGCAGGAAATTAATGCAAGAAACTGGACTAAAAGGGTGGTGGACTGTAAAAATACGACATGGCCACAACGTCCACTTCGGATGTTGTGTCACTTAGCTTATGGGAGTGGGCCTGTGCACGTATTATTCACATGTCCAAATAACCATTTTGTTGACACCTTGGCCAAACTGCCTATTTGCACATGTCATATGAAATCAAAGTGGGATAGCTGAAAATGAAAAACTATCACCAATTTAACATAGCTAGAAACAAAAAGCATAAATACAACACACAATGCAATATAAACAAAATACATTAAAAATTAAAATAAAATATGGTTGTATCCATAGATATCATAAATTATAAACTGTCACTAGTAAGGTTGCATCTGCAGATATCATAAATTATAAGTTGTCCAAAACATACATTGCAAATCAAATCAAAATAGAGTTGCATTTGCATATACCAACATTGTTTCAATAATTGGATAATAATTAGGAGCTTCTATGATAGAGAATTGGTGGTTGGTTCCTTGAGGTACCAATGGCAGCCATGTTCTCATCCCCTTCTAGTCATTGTGGAGTATTTCTTACAGGAGTGGGAGTTGGACTATAAAACTAGGTGCAAGTGACATGTGATGGGGTCGTTGGTGAGCAATTCATAAGAACTGATATCTATGGGATGTGATGTACATCCCGACTGGCATTCTGACTTGGAAATTGACTACACCTTAACTCAAATTAGGAGAGGGTTGAATAATTCATTACAGTGGAGTAGTGAGGGATATTGATGTTCAACAAACCGTGGAATACTACATTACTTTGTGACAAGTGATTAGCAGGAGTGCTTAACTACCTTTCTCACTATAAATCCCTCTGCACCACATCAATCTATTTTTCCTTTCTATCTTATTCCCTCTGAAACCTCTCTTGCTCCTTTTTGGCATCTCTATCCTTATTTTATTATATTTTTTGCTACTATTTTTCTTTACATTGTATCTCCTCTATTTTTTCCTTCTCCAATTCCCTCACCACATTTTGTGCTGCCTTTTTCTCCTCATTCTCTGTAATGTCCCCTTCTCATCAGTGAGTAGTGCAATAGCCCATCAACCTATTCCAGATGCCCATAGGCTTGTTAGAGGTAAAATTAGGGTTTCTAGTGTTCAGAGGTTTTTGGAATTTTCAGAGACTTGTACACTAGAGTTTCAAGATTTGATTTGCGGATTCTTTCTGGGTTTTCAAAGAGATTCACAATGATATGACATGCAAATGCATTGGGAAATTTTTTAGAATTTACTATTTTTAGTAAGTTCTATTTTTAGCAGTGCTCCAGTTGGCAGCAACACAGTGAACTTTCCACTTCAGGCAGGGCAGTTGGGTATTTTTAGATTTGGATTTTGGGGTGTAATTTTGGAGAAATGAATTATTTTAAGTCAATAATGTTATATTTTCACTTTGTCCCCCCTTGGCCTAATGTGATGGCTTAAGTTTTTTTAAAAAGGGATCCTTGAGGGTGGATGCCTGATGCAGGAGCATCCGACGGTGTAGGGAAATCTTGCATCACCCGAAAAAAATGTTTTTTCCTTATTTTATTTTGTTTTTTTGAGTTCCATGATGGCACTTAAGGGGTGTAAGACAGTCAGACATCAAAAATAGCGAAAAACGATGACTTACTATTTTTAGTAAGTCGGCCTAAATGGGCTCGTATGGACCTAAAAATTTACCCAAAGGAGTAGAGATAAAAAATATTTTTGGTCGTGAAAGAATCACCTCAATACCCTACTTGGCTTGGGAGGAATTAAAGTTTTCGTCCTGGGAAGTTTCTCCAATGCAGCTTCAAATTTAGATATGAAGACTTTAGAGGCCCCGAAATAGGTCGAAAAGTTGATCTGAACTGACCTACAATCGGTTTGAGTGTTGTAGAACTTGTTGAGACCTTTCCAATGATATGAAATAATAGAAAATTAGGCACACGGATCAAAAGTTATGGCCCCACGAAGTTGACCCTCTAAAAAGTGAATTTCATTAAATTTTCTTCCTAGGCTAGAAATCAAACGACAAGACTTTTTGGCGCTAAAACAAAAGGGAAATTTGCAATTTCTAGAACATTTTATGGCAGTTATTGGGTAAAATAAAAAAGGGATATGAGGGATTTGTAGAAGGTGGCTCCATTATTGAGGATTATGGCTCTGAATAACAGTTTTTCTTTCAAAGTTGATTTTTTTTGGTTGTAATGAATCAAGCCCATGAGGTTGTAGCATGTAAGATCTGAATATGTAAATTCATTTTTTGAAAATAATTGAAAGTGGGTTATCTTCTGTCTCACATCTTCTGTGTTGGTATCTATTATTGTGTATGTGTAGTTTCGAGCGGTGTAGCCCTCATCACTCATCAAGACCTTTCCAATGATATGCAATAATAGCAAATCAAGCACCCAGATCAAAAGTTATGGCCCCGCAAAGTTGACCCTCTAAAAAGTGAATTTCTTTAAATTTTCTTCCTAGGCCAGAAATCAAATGGCGGGACTTTTGGCACCAAAACAAAAGGGAAATTTGCACTTTCTAGAACATTCTAGGGCGGTTATTGGGTAAAATAAAAAGGGATATGAGGGAGTTGTAGAAGGTGGCTCCATTAATGTTGATTGTGGCTCTGAATAACAATTTTTCTTTCAGAGTTGTTTTTTGGTTGTAATGAATCAAGCCCATGAGGCTGTAACATGTAAGATCTGAATATTTAAATTCATTTTCTGAAAATAATTGAAAGTGGGTTATCTTCCGTTTCACATCTTCTTTGTTGGTATCTATTATTGTGTATGTGTGGTTTCAGGAAGTGTAGCCCTCATTAAGTGGTAGCCTCATCAAGTGGTATCAGAGTAGGAGTTCCTAAATCTGTAATAGAGTGCCGAATGTGAGGCAGTTGCAACAGGACCTGTGAGTTTGGGTTGATATCAAGATGCCTCCAAGACTTGCTTAGCATGGTAGGGGCAGAGGCAGAGGCGGTGGAGGAAGAGATCCTCCTAGATGAAATTAGAGCCCTAAGAAGGCGATTAGAGGCCTTGTAGGATGAGGTTCGAAGGAGAGACGTACATCAGGAAAGAGATGCCATCGAAGATGAAACTGAAGAGGAAACGAAAGAGGAAGAAGAGGATCAAATGGATCCAGGAGAAGTTAGATCGTTGAGAGCAGTATCAAGTATTAGAAAGAGACCCAAAATGGAGGTTTCAACTTTTAGTGGAAGCTTGAACCCTGAAGAATTGATCGATTGGATCAATGACATGGAGGAATTTTTTCAAGTTTGAGGAGATTGAAGACCTTCACCGGGTGAAGTTTGCAAAGATAAAATTGAAAGGCCATGTAGATATATGGTGGAAAGAGATCCAAATTGAAAGGGGAAGACAAATAAAATATAGAATTTCTAGATGGGACAAAATGGTGTCAAAAGTGAAGAAGCAATTTATTCTAGTTGATTATGAACTGGAGTTGCTCAAGAAAATGTAGAGCTTGAGACAAGGAACAAGGACAGTGAAGGAATACATAGAGGAATTTCATAAGGTTCTGAGTTGAACAGGATATTCTAAGGTGAATAAAGAGAAAGTTGCTTGATATATTAACGGGTTGAAGCCTAGCATACATGAAGAATTGGCGCTAGTAAGGATGACCACCATTGAAGATGCTTATCAGTTTTCCCCAAAGGTTGAAGAGCGATTGAACAAAAGGTTTGAAACCAAACAGAGAGGTGGAGGTCGAGGTGGGAAGAACAATGGTCGGTCATATGGAGTTCAAAATGAAGATCAAAAGAAGGGTGAAAGATCTAGTAGCATCCATAACCAGAAAGGAGATAACAACTACCATCCTCATGATCAAAATAATGGAGACCAAAGTGGAAGAGGGAGATCTAGATGAGGACCAGGAAGAGGAGGCTTTTGTGGAACCTATTTGTAGTGCAGAGAGGAAGAATATAAATCCTATGAGTGTCCTCAACATCAAAGGACAAATAGAAGACTTGAGGGTAATGCCCAAGTTGCACATGTCGATGAAGATGTTGAGTCTTCACATTTTGAGGATATAGAAAGAGGAGAGATTCTTGTTACTAGAAGATTCTTGCTAAATGAGGAGAAAGAACCAACTCAAAGGAAGAATTTGTTTCGCACTAGATGTAAGTGTGAAGGTAAGGTTTGTAATGTTATTATTGATGGAGGTAGTACTGATAACCTTGTTTCAGAAGAGATGGTTAGTAAGTTGTGGCTGGAGAAAAGAAGGCATCTGAATCCATACCAGATTGCTTGGATATAAAGCTTTGGTAAATGAACAATGTCTAGTAAAGTTCAAGATTGAAAATTACCATGATGAGGTATTGTGTGATATTATGCCTATGGATGTTTGTCATATGTTGTTAGGTTGACCGTGGGAGTATGATTGGAAAGCAATACATGATGGACATGCCAACACCTATTCTTTGAAAAAGGATGGAGTTCGTCATAAGTTGAAGCCCCTAAAAGAGGTAGAGTAAAAGGTATGCAGTAATGAAAGAATTTTTTTGGTTGATAGAAGAAAGTTCCTAGAAGGTATGAAGCATGAGCATATGTGTTTTGCATTGATTCCTAGAGTTGGTAAAGAAGATACTATTGAGGTGCCTGTAGAGGTTTCAGATTTGTTCAATGAGTTTCCAATAAGAAAGATTAGTCATTAGATGGACCTGATTCCTGGAGCTAGTTTTCCAAATAAGGAAACTCATCATATGACTCTAGCAAAGAGTGAAGAGTTGAACAGACAAGTGCAAGAGTTGTTGCGAAAAGGATTGATTAGGGAAAGTTTGATTCCATGTGCAGTACCTACAGTACTAGCACCAAAGAATGACGGGGAATGGCAGATGTGTATAGACTCTAGAGAAATCAACAAGATCACCATTGAGAATAAATTTCCCTTACCAAGAATGGATGACATTATGGATTGTTTGAGTGGAGCTGAGTACTTCACAAAGATATATCTAAAGAGTGGATCTCCACTAGATCCAGTTAGAGAAGGAGATGAATGGAAGACAACCTTTAAAACCAAGGAGGGGCTATGCAGTGGTTGAGTCATTCCCTTTTTGGGCCTAACCAATGCTCAGAGCACATTTATGTGGCTTATGAATGAGGCGTGAAGAATTTTTAGGAGAAATTTGTTCTGCGTTGTTTACTTGGATGATATTTTTGATTTTTAGTAAGACATTGGAGGCACTTGATGCATATCGAAAGAGTTTTTGAGAAGCTGAGGGAGGAGAAGTTGTTGATTAATTTGAAGAAATGTAGGTTTTTGAAGAGAGAATTGGTGTATCTAGGATTTGTTGTCTTAGTAGAGGGTCTCAAAATGGATCAGGAGGAGGTGAGAACTATCGTGAATGACCTACTCAAAGGTATTCGCGAGGGTAAGATAATTTCATGAATAGAAGATTTTACAAAAAATTATTAATAATTTTGGTAGTATTTGTGCACCTCTAAAACTGAAGCAATGAGGGATATAAAGAGTTTAAATTGGACTACAGGAACAAAATTTTTGACATGTTGAGAAGAAGAAATTTCTTGAGAGCAGCCTATTTTGGCACTCCAGTTTCAATAAGGTTTTAGGTAGATTGTGATGCTAGTGGCACTGCCATAGGAGCTGTTTTGAGTAAAGAAGGTAAGCCTGTTTCCTATTTTAGTGAGAAGTTAAATGATGCTAAGAAGAAATATTCTATCTATGATCAAGAGTTTTATGCTAAAGTTCAAGCTTTGAAGAAATGAAGACACTATTTTTTTCCAAAAAAATTGTTTTATATGCTGATCACTAGGCTTTGCAGTATCTCAATAGCCAAAAGGAAAGTTAAATCAAAGGCACTTAAAATGCAGGTTGAGGATTTTGTAGAGTTATACTTTTGTTTTTGAAATACGAAGTGGAAAGGTCAAACAAAGTTGCGAGATGCTGCTTAAGTAGAAGGAAAATTTTGTTGATAGAGATGAATATAGAGGTTGTTGGGTTCAATGAGCTCAAGAGTTTGTATCCAAAAGATCCAAACTTTGCAGAAGCTTGGAAGGCTTGTTTGGAACCTGTTACATTGGATAGGATGAGGTGGTTGGATTTCTTAATCCAAGATGGGATGTTGCTTAGAGGAAGCCGATTGTGCATTCCAAGG
Organism: Sequoia sempervirens; assembly: GCA_007258455.2. Taxonomy (NCBI): domain Eukaryota; kingdom Viridiplantae; phylum Streptophyta; class Pinopsida; order Cupressales; family Cupressaceae; genus Sequoia; species Sequoia sempervirens. Next base: position 11,089 of record VDFB02075895.1, on the reverse strand, counting down.
AGTTCTATGAGAGAGAATCTAATCAAGGAGAAACATAGTGGGGGATTGGATGGACATTTTAATCGAGGTAAGACCATTGCTATTGTCAGTGAGAATTATTATTGGCCACATTTACAACAAGATGTGAAGAAGTTTGTACAAAGTTGTAGAGTATGTCAGATGGCGAAAGGAATAAGTCAGAATACTATATTGTATTATCCATTACATGAGGAAGCCATGGGAGGATATTAGCATGGATTTTGTTCTTGGCTTTTCAAAGAACACGGAGAGAGGGCATGATTCCATATTTGTGGTGGTGGATAGATTTTCAAAGATGACACATTTTATTCCATTTCATAAGACCAGTGATGTTGTTCATATTGCAGAGTTATTTTTTAGAGAGGTGGTGAGACTACATGGTCTACCAAATAGTATAGTTTCAGAAAGAGATACCAAATTTGTTGGTTATTTCTGGAGGACATTATAGAAGAAATTGAAGATAGATTTGAAGTTTAGTTCTGCACACCATCCCTAGACTGATGGACAAACAGAGGTGGTGAATAGGAGTTTGGGTAACTTGCTAAGATGCTTAGTAGGAGATAAGCCTAAGGGATGAGATTTGATTATACCACAAACAAAATTTTCTTATAATAATTCTATTAATAGGAGCACTGGTAAATAACCATTCAAGATTTTGTTGAGCACTTGAAAAATTTGCACGAAGAGGTGAATAAATATATCAATAAGATGAACTTACAATACAAGGCTCAGGAAAATCAAAAAGGAGGTATAAGGAGTTCTAGGTAGGATATGAAATCATGGTTTATTTACCAAAGGAAAGGTTTCCGATTTGGTACAGCCTAGAAGTTAAAGATTAAGAAGTTTGGAACATGCAAGATAGAAATATTAGAGTATCATGAAGGTGATATAGAGGGAGGGGATGATAAAAGAAACGATTCGGAAAATTCTAGCACTACTTTTAGAGAAGGGAAAGGGAGACTAGAAGAAATATTAAAGAATGTATGTGGGTAGAAACACAAAAGAAACATGAAATATGTAAGAGTGCCGGTGAAATGGAGAAGTACAGTCAAAGATTCGTCTTAAGTTTGTCGAGGTTGAGGTTAACCATCTTGGTTTTCCTCTAACTCTTGAGAAGTGATAGGGTCACTTTTCAAATTACCCTAGGTGTCTAATGTAGGAGCATCCAATAGTGTAGGGTAATCTTGCATCACCCTAAAAAAAAAAAATTCCTTAACTTCTTTAGTTGTTTTGAAAGGTTCCATGATGGCATTTAAAGAGGCGTGCAAAACCCGGTCGGGGCATCAAAATAGCAAAATGATCACTTACTATTTTTGGTAGAATTAGGCCTAAGCAATTTCATTAATGGACCTAAAAATTTACCCAAAGGAGTAGAGCTAAAAAAATTTTTGGTCACGAAAGAATCACCTCAATACCCTGCATGGTTTGGGAGAACTTAAAGTTTATGTCCCGGAAAATTTCTCCAATGCAACTTCAAATTCAGATATGAAGACTTTAGAGGCCCTAAAATAGATCGAAAAGTCAACGAACCAACCCACAATGGGTTCACATGCCGTAGAGCTCGTCAAGACCTTTCCAATGATATGCAATAATAGAAAATTAGACACCTGGATCAAAAGTTATGGCCCCGTGAAGTTGACCCTCTAAAAAGTGAATTTCATTAAATTTTCTTCCTAGGCCAGAAATCAAACAATGAGACTTTTGGCACCAAAACAAAAGGGAAATTTGCACTTTCTAGAACATTCTAGGGTGGTTATTGGGTAAAATAAAAAGGGATATGAGGGAGTTGTAGAAGGTGGCTCCATTATTGTAGATTGTGGCTCTAAATAACAGTTTTTCTTTCAGAGTTGTTTTTTTGTTGTAATGAATCAAGCCCATGAGGCTATAACATGTAAAATCTAGATATGTAAACTCATTTTCTGAAAATAATTGAAAGTGGTTTATCTTTTGTTTCACATCTTCTGTGTTGGTATCTATTATTGTGTATGTGTGGTTTTAGGCTGTGCAACCCTCATCAATGCCTCATCAAGAGGTAAATTTAATATTTCTAAAGTTGGACACCACATTTAGAGATGAATATTAATATTTCAAAAGTTATTATTTCCCTTATGGTTTTGGACGCCAAAATGAAGGAAGGAGAAGATTTGAAAATTAAATTATTTCCAAGATGTGTGTAGGTATCCCTTTTGGAGGAAGCTGAAGAGGCACCTCAAACTCTATAAAAGTAGGCCTTTGCTCATTCATTCATCATCCATTGTTAATCATATTGAATTGCTGTCGAATTGATTTTAGGCTTGTGGCTTTGAGGAATGCATACCTCCTAGTATGGACTCAGTTTCGTGTTTGAAAGATAACAACTAGCTGATTATGAGATTGCTTCTCATTCAGAGAATGTAGATTGAGCATCATAGTTGAAGTTTTTGATGAATTTGTCAGTTTGCAAGTTGTTGGTTTTTGTAGTGCTGAAGGAGATTTTCAGTCATAAGTCATTGTACAATTTATGTTTTCTTCTGGGTAGTTTCTCATTCTTCTTCTATGTTGTAGGCATCCCTATTTACAAGTTTTCAAGTTTTTTTAATGAGTTTCTGAATTTATCTTGAAGGTTGCCCCTCTTGGGAGGCTGTACCATACTTGTGAGAGCCTTGGGATTTGTGCATAATTTAATATCATATGTTTTATACTTTTTCAGTGTTGGGATTTTGGCATCATCTTCCTTAGTATCATTTGCAATTTATTTTAGGTCTTTTGGATGAGTTTTGGAGGAGTTGCGAGCTTTTGGGTGTGTCTAGGTTTGCTAGTTAGAGTCTTTTGTTTACTGGTTTTTATATTTGATTATCAGTAGTTATGTTTTTGGCTTGTAATTCCATAGTTGAGAAGTGGAGAATTTTGAAGAATCATCTTTCATCAATTTGTAGCGATTATACAACTATAACGCTTTGTAATTTGAAGATTATTTGCATTGTAAGGCTAAAATAAGGAGTACTAATTTAGTCATTTCTATTTCTGCATTTATTTTGTAATTTCAATGCAAACACTTGTAACCCCTGGACGATTTACCACTAGTGAGGAGGAATAAACAATTGTATCTCTCTTTGTTCACCCACTAAATAAGTGGAGTATTCCCACTACACAAGTGGATGCCTGTTGAAAAGCAGATGCCTGTTGTTAGCAGATGATTGTACTTTCAGTTCATTTTTTTTGCTAATGATCCCCGACGCCATATGCTATCACCTTACCCATCTTGGGATCTTGGTGAACATTCTTGGTGTAGGGTTACTTTCATCTAGCATATTTTGTTTTGCTAATGCTAACATGTGAAGTTGTTGTGGCTAAATTCAAAAATTTTATAAGGGGGATATCTCATTCTCTTATTTCTTTTGGGATTTGATCTCCTCAATCTCTTGGGTGACTGTAGGATTATGGGGGTCCAAAAAGTCGCGATATGGAAAAAAAGTGGCTGATAACTTTTTTTTATCCAAATTTTATGAAATGAAAATGATTTATTTAAAAAATTGTCATCTTTCCAAAAATATAAGATATGCCTTATTTGGAATTAAATAAATAATTATTATTAATTTTCTACATACATTCTGACTAAATTCCTGATTGATAGGTTGATTGAAAAATATTTATAATTCTTAAATGCTTCCACATTTTTTGAATCTGAAAGATGTGTCACATTCTATGCTTCCAATACTATAAGATAAAAAAGAAAAATTGAATTTCATAAATTTCTGACCAAGTTATGATGGTTAGAAAAACACGTTTTAATATTTTAAAAAGTCTTCATAAAAAAATCATAACTAATTATTTACTTGCAAAAAAATACAAAATAAATGTGGCACATCCAGATATGTGTCTATTTATATTGAAATTTTCAAAAATAATTATTATTTTTGCTTGTACTTAGGTTGGTCAGACATACACTTGAACTTTTTATTTTTCCTTGAAAATTTAGTACTACTGCATTGAAATTTCAAGTTTTCACCAAATAGATTTACATTTTTCCAAAAAAGGAATAGTATCTTAGAAACTACATTCATTTTTCTACAAATTTTGTTCTTACATATTTTTCAAATTGTGTTAATAACTTATTCAAATTTTTAGGTCAAGTTGCCTAACTCTATTTTCTAAATTTTCATTGCTACTTATGGCCCTAGTTTGGACCCCCATGATCCTGCATTGACCCTCTTTTTACTTTCCTTCTACTGTAGTAACAGATTCATGTAGTCATCTATCATTAAGAGTTGAGAAGTCTCTCAGTTGAATTCCATTATCAACACCTTTACATTTTTTTGATAGACAGTGTGCATAGGAAACTTGAGGAATTTGTTGATGTATGAAATTGTTTTTTTTTCTTGTGTCTACTCCAATTGTGAGACAATTTTCTCCTCCACCTCAATGTCCAAAACTTGTGAGTCCTTGGTGAAATCTACATTGTCTCCTAAATCTAAAGTGCCACAATCAACATAGTAATGTATGATTTTAGGTAGGGAAATTGTAGGTGGTGGTAATGAGAAACTAAAAGTACCCTACTCTTATTGTACATGCAAATAAATACCTAAACTCATCATGCCCTCCACAAACCAAAATGGTTGGTTATGCTATGAGGGACGACTCAAAATAGATCATCTAATTGGTCAACTGGGTTGTCTACCATGTGAGGAGTTTGTTGATCACCCACCACTTGTACAACTGAATTAGCAGGGATTGTTATGAGGTGAATGCTTTATATGTTCCTTCACCTATAATTCCATTGTAGATTGCAATTGACCATGTGGAAGAGTGGACAACAATGTTTGTGCAACATCATCTCTTGACACAACAATTCCTGAAAGGCTAAGGATGTTTTGCACCATAGAAACATTCTCACCTATGTAGACCTCAAATATATCATTGGGATGCATGTCATCCATGAGTGCATCTAAATTGAGTGACCATATTCTAGTCTTTCTAAATTTTGCTTTGATATTATCAACTATCAAATCTTTTAATAGTTATTTGTTTCCTAGTTCTACAAGTTTTTCCCTCTTGATTTCAAGGTTTGGATACCTTTCCAGCCATGATGCGCATTCTAATTTGAAATGTGATTTGAAAGGAGAAAACACACTCACACCTAATAGTTGTACTTTATGCGAGGTGTTTTTTTGGCAAAGTTAGTAAATTTATACTCAACTCTCTTGATTGTTGGATGGTTGTGAGTGTGACATGGCTTCCATGCCCATCAAAAGTCAACAACTATCTATTGGTGGGTGACACACTGCCTGGAATTGTCTGCATAAAGTGGGTCAACCATTCCATAAACAACTCCTTTGTCATACATGCATGCTACTAGGTTACCATGTAAAAAGTTGGTTCATGGTTTACAATGTAATTGTTTAAGTTCTTTTTCCCCTTAAATAAGTAAAACCCTGGAATGCTTTGCTTGACAACATTAACACAACATAGAATAATTATCCATTCATGACTCTTGGGAATAATATATGACATGTTCCTACTACCGTTTTTGTCCAACATCCTCATGGACTCATTTCTATCTGCTTGGATACCAATTTCATCGCAGTTCCAAATGTGATGAGGAACATATGGATTTGCATCATATGCTACAAAAAATGTCTTGTAAAAAGCATACAAGTCTAAGGTTTAGAGCCCTATCTTTGTCTAGGCCTTCAATTGTTTGCAATGTCAGTTATGGATGTTGGTTCTTGAAACCTATCCACTATGACTTCCTTGGGAGCCCATTCTTGAAAGGGTTTGGTTTATTTTTGCAAATCTGGGAAACCTCTTCCTTAAGATTGACAATCTCAAGGCCATGGACTACTACAACCATTTATTTGCACCATTCCACAATTAGAAGTTCTTCCTCTTTAGTGAAGACAGTTGGAGGACCTTTCTTAAATGTTGTTGTTAGGTTGTCTAACCATTTAGAGAGCATGGATGTTGGGACTTTCCAAAATTCTAAAGCTCCCCTTATGGATGTGTCGTTCTCCTCTACATCATGGAGTGCCTCTATCATGTAATTTGATGACCATAGTCATTTTTTGTATTGTTACCTTCTATAGTCTTTGAGGTGTAGTAGCCTCCACTACTGGTGCAACAAGATTGTTGTCCACATCAATTGGAGGATTTTATTTTGGGGGAAATCTAACACAACATTTGTGGGAGGGAAACATTATATGGCTTTTTTTTTTGTTGTAGTAGAAGTCATCATTCCACTTGCCTTAGTCATCTTCACAGAATAAGTACAATCAAAACCAAGACTATTGAAGGAAAGAAAATAATATATTTAGTTCTTTAGACAATAGTACAAAGGAATTTTTATATTGAATGATAGTTTTCTTTGTCTAAGATGACAATGATTATTGAATAGAAGACTAGTTACTTTGTGTATGTGTTGTCTTTTTACTTTGTTGCATTGATATTTAGAAATACTATAAATAGCTCACAAACATAACAATACATATATATAGAGCAAGACTATCAACCTATGACTATTGTTAGAGTAAATCATATTTACTTAGGCTTAAGTTTTAACTTAGGTACATAATTTTCATTTTAATAGGGTAATTAGTTTTTATTCCCATATTGGGTGGTTGCATACCCGTCAACATTTTCATGGCTTTATAAGCTTGTAGCATTATGTACATTATAATCTCATATTCAAAATATTTTCTCTTCGGTGAAAGAGCATTGGCTTCTCTCGTGCATTGTGAAGGTTTATGTGAAATTGGTCTTCCTGGGAGTTTGTTGCTCTATCATGGTATCAAAGCCTCCCAGTTTCTTGTATCTTCCTTAGAGTTTTTGTCGGAGAATTGGCTGGAGATCATCATTCGGCATTTGAATTTTTAAAAAAAATTTAAAATTGCCTCATTCATTTCTTGATTATTTCATTCCGTTTGGAGGTTCGTGAATTACAGAGAAGAAGTCAATTTATTTCTTTTGATGGCTACATTCATTTCCTCCCCCTGGCAATTTACAGTTGAATTTGCTTTGTGAAGGAAGCGATTTCTTTTTCTACTGAAAAGAGCCACATGTTTTTCAGAGGAGGAATTTTTTTTGAGCACTTATCTCTTTGTTTAGAGAAGGATGTGATCTGTTCTTTCCAGCCATGCCTGATTACTCCTTGTTTGCACCACCTCCAATGGGATTTTTTTTGTTGGGCGTGAATCCTTGGAGGAGAGGCACGTGATTCTTTTGTTGGAATCAATTTTCTATTTGGAGAAGGCGTTTGTTCATTTCAAAGCATCTAGCTTTGTTGGAGGCGTGGTTTTTGGCTGGGCTTGGGCGTTGATTCTTTGAGAGGATTGATTTTCTACATTAGGAGGCGTTCTCAATCTGATTGAAGGCTGCAATTTGTTTGTTCCACATTGAAGGCCTTCCAATTTGATGCCAAGTGATTTCCTATTGAGGCATTTTTTTGAAAAATCTTCTGCAATTTTGGAAAGCAACACTCTCTGCAGGCGTGATTTTTCACAGTGGAGGTTTTTTTAATCAAACTTTATAAAGTTTTGATTGAAAATATTTCAATTTAGGGCTTTGTTTGCACAAAGGATTGGAGTGGGCCCCACCTTGGAGTTCTTTTGAAGTGCTTTTTGGATCTTTAATCCTACATTTGCTGCATGGAAGACAATCTTGCTATTCAAATAGCACTGTCGTGTATGAGGTTGGTGTGAGCAAGGATCATAGGTGTTGGAGAGGCTTGTGTGGAAGCTTGCGAGTTGATCAAGATGCCTTATTTTTGCTCAAAATTTTCAAATAATCAGCTTTTGCTTGGAGTAATTTTAGAAAATTGGTGAAAATGAAATTGTAGAGGCTACTTTATTGGGTGTTTTTTCATCAGTTTGGGTTAATTTTGCTTTTTAGTGCAATGTTTTTTTATCATGGATCCCCCTGCATCTATTGAATTATTAACTCCCCACAACTACCACACCTGGAAAATGAAAATGCATAGATTGCTTTAGTCCCAGGGTTTATGGTCTACTCTAAATGCTACCCAACCTTCTCTCACCAAAGAATATGAAATATTTTCCCATCAAAATAAATGTGACCAAGATATGGGGTTGATGAAGTTAAATGTTTCAGATAGTCTTCTTTTCCATGTTGATGAGTTGGGTACAGCTAAAGAAATATGGGATAAGCTATAAAATCTATTTGGTTAGGTTAGCGAGATCTGTGCATTGCAATTGGAGGCTGACTTAAAATTTCTTGTCCCTGAAGCATTTCCTACTATTGATGACTTCCTAGTAAAATTCAAATCAGTAAGGTCACAACTAGCATGATGTGGAAAAACCAAAACTAATAAGGAGTCTATCTTCTTGATATTGTCAAAATTAAGAGGTCCTTTTGCTTTGCTTTCCTCTACCTTTTACTCCATAATGGATGCCTTAGGTAGTGCATTCCAGATGCCCTCCTTTGAAACCTTATGTGTTTAGCTAACAAGGGAATAGGAAAAACTTGCTCAGTTAGAGGGGGTTCAAACAAGTCATGCATTGGTTGCACATGGCTCTCAAAGTAAGGGGAATAAGAAGTAAAAACCCAAAATAGAGTCAAATGAGACGACCATAGAAAAATAAGAAAAGCCAAAGAAGGAGAAACTCAGTTGTGTATACTGTAAAAAGAAAGGGCACAATGAGGATCATTGTTACACAAAGAAGATAGATGAGCTCTCCCACCTTCTCCAGAAAAACCAATATCCCACTACCATCTTCTATGACTCCTTCTATAGCCTCTTCATCTTCATCTGCTTCATCCACCAAGCCCACATAGTCTAGTAGTGTAGGCATTGCAAATAGTAAATAAGATAAGCACTACATGGGTAAGGGACATGCATTGGTCACTTCCGCAGTTGATTCTAGGTGTGACAGATGGTTCCTAGATTCTAGTGCATCTCACCACATGAGTTCTTCACCCTATCCTTTCATGGGTTTGCACCCCTTTGACACCTCCAAAATTTTGTTGGGGAACAATAAGTTGTTGGATGTTCAAGGGATAGGCACTGTTGACATTGGTGATGGTTGCTTTCGGGATGTACTATGCATTCTATAGTTGCTCACAAATCTTCTATCTATATACCAGATCACACATGGTGAAGTTCCTAATACTGTGGAGTTTATAGCCGATTTTGAGTTTATGAGAGAAGTTGATTCTGGTAAACTCATTGCTGTTGGTAATGTTGATCATGAGTCTCTACTGTATAGCTTCTCTCACTTTGTTAAAGAGGATGACTATGTACCTTGCACACCCTTGACCAATGTTGATAGTAATATTGGTCATCTACATTTTGGGGTACTTCAAACTCATGATGATATTGTTCCTGTTGAGTCAAAGATTGATCCTTTAGGAACCAGTATCCTTGATCCCTTAGATCTTATTTTATTGGATGAGTACTTAGTAGGCATCTTTGATTTGTTTGTAGAGACTCACCTTGTAGATTTGGGAGATTCACTTGAGGGTATTTCTCTCCTCTTTGATGACAGTTACGGCATGCCAGTTGACTCATTTGAATTGTTTTTGGAGGTTGACTTGGTTGTGCCTTCTCTTGATCTGTCACATTTCTTGGTTGTGTTTGATCATGATCATGTGATAGATTTTTTTGTTTGGATATTTCTTTCCCCTTCTCAGTTGGATATGGAGTGGTTCCTTCTTCATCTGGTGGACTTGTTTCTTCCTAAGGGAAGAGGTGTTTCTTGTAGGCATTGGATCATCTTTTGTTTTCACGCATACTTCATCGGTATTGGAGATTCTTCTTTATGGGGGGGATATGATATCTCCTGCTTTCCCTCCTATGTGGGTGCCATTGATTGTATATATGATGTATTTAGTACTTGGGGGGTATGATTGAGTCCTCCATACATGCATCATCTCTTTTGTTTTTTCTTTTCTCTCTTTTGGATAGGGGTTTTTTCACACAAGGTTTATCATCTCTTTTGTTTTTTCTTTTCTCTCTTGTGAGAGATTTTTATGCATTGTAAATGGGTACCTAACATGGTTGTGTAGCCAAGACCCATATTGTATCTTCATTCATTCTCCCTAAGTTTCACTTAAGGGAAGGTCTTAGAGTAAATCATATTTACTTAGGCTTAAGTTTTAACTTACGTACATAATTTTCATTTTAATAGGGTAATTAGTTTTTATTCTTGTATTGGGTGGTTGCATACCCATCAAAATTTTCATGGCTTTATAAGCCTGTAGCATTATGTACATTATCATCTCATATTCAACATATTTTCTCTTCAATGAAAGAGCATTGGCTTCTCTCGTGCATTGTGAAGGTTTTTGTGAAATTGGTCTTCCTAGGAGTTTGTTGCTCTATCAACTATAATGGATAAAAACTAGTGAGTGGAACAACTTCATTGTGATCAACATTGACCTTCTTAGGAATATACATAAGACACATATACTCTCACCACAAATTATGAACTGCAATTATTAACCTATGACTATAGTGAAGGAAAATAAAATAAGGGGATGAATAACAATCAAGACTTTAACAAATCTCATATATGATATGCATGTATAGTATAACTATAGACGTATCCATGAACAAAAAATTGGGAAGTACACTTGCATTGTATACAAGGGAAACACAACTATAAATCTATGAGTAAACTATAGTATAAAATAAGGGAAGCACACTTACATTGTATAAAAGGGATATATAATTGATAAACTATGACTATAATGAAGGAAAAAATAAGTGAAAAGGGATGAAAACTATTAATTTAGAGTTTAGAAAATCTCATATCTCATAGGCATGTACATAGTATACACATACTCATGCATAACAAATTGGGAACTACACTTACATTGTAAACAAGGGAAAGACACTTGTTAATGTATGGCTCCATTGTAGCACAAAAGGAAAAGGGATGAGAAATAGTAAGTCAAAGCTTAACAAATCTCATACCTTAAAGGCATGTACAATATACATATACTTACACATAAAAATCTGGGAACTACACTTATATTTTATATCTAAGGCAAACATGACTGTTAAACTATGATTGTAATGATTACAATATAAAGCTTAAGGAAACAAAAATGCTAACCTATGACTAAAGTGGTTGTAATG
>VDFB02075894.1:0-20330 GCA_007258455.2 Sequoia sempervirens | reverse complement strand
AAATTATGCTTTTTAGGAAGTTCCCACTTAGAAATTTAATAAAAAATCAAATATTCATTAAAAAATTATCAGAAAAAATCCAGTCCTTACTACATATTGTTATCTAACTTCTGACTAGAGCGATTTTAAAAATACTACAAAAAAGTCCACTGTGCTCGGGTCACACAAGAGTTGCTATGTTATGTTTTTCTGACAGAAACAACAGCAATTTGTGTGTGTCCCTCTTTTGAACCCCTTAATCTCAACCATTTTCAAAATAAATTAGTAATTTAGAAAGTAGACTCGGAGCACTGCGGTCCTTGTTTTTGTTCCATCAAAATTTTTTGAGTGTAGCTATCCTCAATTTCACGTCCAAGGTCAGTATATCCTGATTTCAGAAAAAAAGTGGCCACTTAAGCCCCTTTTTTGGGAACCATCTTGGCGCACTTACCCCATGCAAAATTGGCATCATGGATTTAATTAATTCATATTCATCCATTCATCAAATAAATCAAGTTTATTTGATTAATCTCTAAAGCCCTCCATTTAAATTAAATAATTCATATTTACACTAACATCATCCCCTTTAGCTAAATAAATCAAAATATTTATTTAACTAAGTCTAAATCATTTTCCATCTCCTTTTGATTTATTTTAATCCATAAATCTAAGTCAAAAAGTCAAATCACCTAATCTTCAATTAAGTTAACTAAATCATGATTAAGGTTAAATATAATGCAAGTCCCATCCTCTAGCTTTTCCCACTTGCACAAATAAATCAATTTAACTAATTTATTAAATCTTCATTTTCCATCAACATCGCATAAAAGTGGAATTATATTCCCCCATTTCAAATATCCTTCTCAAATGAATTGTCCCTTCCAACATAGCATTAACTCCCCTCTTACATGTCCCCCACTTGGAATTTAAGACCCTTTCTTCTCCCTCCAACAAGCCAAATTTAAAATTTGAAAATGCCACCTAATGTCATTTATTGGAACATTCATCAAAACATGCACATCCTTGGACCATTCACATGGTGACAAGTGGCTCCTTCCTATTGGTTGGGTTTTTATCCCACATTCATCCCTTTTTCCTCTTATCTCATCAAATTCTTCCATAAATGAAGAGGCTATCCTTCATTTTAATCATCCACAACTTCATGCAAAGTTACTCTCTTCACATTGAGAGCTAATTTTGTTCATTGTCATAGCATTGCATCTTCATCACTGGCTTGTCAAGGGTTGGGAAAGGGCCACTTTTCATATCAAAGTGGCACCAATCCACTATGGATTAGGTATACTTCATGTTTTTATGTGCTTTGATCATCTTTTGCAAATTTTCATATCCATAGAAATAAGGTAATGTTTTGATTACACTATGCACCAATCTAAAAATGACATGTGAAAAATCCAAATGTAAAATGGAGCAATAAAATGAGATATTTTAAGTGATATCTAGTGAAATGCATGTTACATAAACTCAACTAACTGATATAGGTAGGTAAAGGCACAAAACAAAATCTTAAAAATAGGGTTTTTAGTTTTGTAGAGGGTAGTTTTAGGGGTGAAAAGGGACTAATTCACCCAAGGTGGCGAATGAGTCCTAGTATGGGACTTTTTCAGAATTTTCAGAAATTTGTGAGTGATATTGATGTTTTCTGACTAAACTATGATGTAGACCTAAGTTAAAAATACAAAATTTTAGAAAATTTAAATGAATTTAGATGCCAAAATGCAAACTAAATGCACTTTTTTATGAATGCAAAATTTGAAACCTAGCATGCCAATTAACTAATGCAAACCCTAATGAAAATTCAATGCAAGGCTAGATCTATGATGAAGGACTCAAAATTGGAAAAGAGAAGTATTTGAAAATAAGGTTCACCAAAATGAACCAAAGATTTTAAAGTGGTTGGAATGCTATGGTTCTCTTTGCTCAATTAGGGTCTTTCACCTAATAGAAAGAGGTAGATCCCACACCCAAAATATCAGTGGTTCATTCAAATTAAGGAATGTATGGTGAAATTATGTCTAAATGCAATGACCTAGATGCAACTAATTGATAAATTTGATTGATTAAGATTGTAAAACTATTGAAATGCAATTTGTTTGAAAACACATTATGTAATGCAAAAACACCTAAAAATGTGAACAAAATTGAACAAAAATGGATGAAATTGAAAGTGTGCACTTGAGATATGGATAGAGACTAGAAATGAATTCTGGAATTCTACTAAAGCTAATTTTTAAGCCTGTGGGACTCATTTTCCATTCTAGGTGAATCAATCACTGTTATGTGAAAATGTTCTTAAACCTATTTTAGACAAATGGGTGTTTAAAAATGTAGAAAACTAAAAAAAGGCTTGGAAGTGGGACTCATTCACCACTCATAGTGAATGAGTCCAATTTTGAATTTATAAATATTCAAAGGTGGAAACATGAGCCTTCAGTCTGCACTTTCCGCTTCTCTAGGTGTCCGGTTTTGAAATTGTCAGATTCAGGTCTGAAAGTGACTTTTTGTAAGTACTTTGACTTATTCAATGAAGAGATGACTTGAACAACTTTGAAATGAAATATTCAATGATTCTTAAGTCTCCAAGATGTCTAAATCTACAAACACACAAGACAAGAAAGAGAGATGTTGGATGTTAGGGCATGGGGGTTTTCCTTGGTCAAACCCTTTTTAGGTAATTAAACCAAAATAGAGAAATAATGTAATGAAACATGTAATAAAGGAGTTGATTACCTTTCCATGATGATTGAACTTGAATTTATACAACAAAACATGAAGAATCTACCCTTGAATGTCTAAAAATTACTATCTTAATGACTTGAAATAATAAAACCCTAACTTGCTTGACTTGAGATGGAAGAATGATGAATGAATAGTGAAGAATGGTTATGATTTAGGGTTTAGAGAGTTGATTTTATAGGAAATTCACCTTATTAGCCCATAAATTAGATCCCTAAGGCCGAGATGAAAGAATATTAAACTTAAAACCTAAATTTTCTTGCTCAACAGTGAAAAATGGCCCAAATGGGACTCATTCACCACCTTGGGAGAATCAGTCCCACCTAGGAGGGACTCATTCACCATAGATGGAAAATTAGTCCCAGTAGGGCCTGTTTTCCAGCTAGAAGCTTAAGAGATAAGAAAATATGGTTTATATGATGTCCATGTCAATTTTTTCATCAAATATTACCTCGAGATGCACAATATGGGGTAATAGGGGTCTATTAATGATGATGTAAAGGTCAATTAGGGCTTGGGACACAAAATTAAATATGAAAGTGTGGTTAAATACACTTTACAACACTAAAATGAGGCCCACATAGCCTATGAAGGAACAACATCCAATGTGAATGTGCAAGACACATTACAACTCTAGATTAACATTAAGTTTATTTTACAAGCCTTTTAGATTAGTGTGCTAATGTTATTAAACACATTTTATAATGTTGAATTAAGGGAAAATGGGTTCATTGAGTCTAGGAAAGCATGAAAGTCTTTTACAACACTTTACTTGACACCTTTACAATACATCATTAAATGCATTTGAAAGGGTCTAAGACCTAGTGTGGATGTGAAAAATTCCTCTCAACACCAAATCAAGGCCTTGTTAAGTCCAGCCTATCATCAACTATTCTTGAAATCAAGCTAATTGCCTTTTTTCTATGGTACAAGTTCAAAGGCTGATTTTCATGTTTGACTAATGCTTTTGTAATCAGAAACCCCATGTAATGTTGTAATCTTCATTTCCATTTTGAAATAATAAAGTCTCTTTGTTTCTTCCTACATATTGGTTTTTCTCTTTGTGTTGTTGTGGTGAGTTTTAGTCTGTAAGGAGAGTACCCTTCATCAATTGGCATCAAATTCAGTTGTTGGGTAAAAGCTCAAACTTGTGCCACACTTTATAAGGGAATCAGCTAACAACAAAAAAAAATTTGAACATCGACCACATAAAAGTGGTCTTTATGTTTTGAATTTCAAAATGGTGTAAACTAATGAAATGTAGAACTTTTGATGAAGTTTATGCTTGTAATTTTTCAAAATTTTAAAAAAATTGTTTTCATTATGTTTTTATCAATTTAAGGACAGATTTTGGAATGCTTAAAATTTCAGAAAAGAGTGACTTCATGGTCTATCAAGAAACAAATTGAAAAAAAACTTCATTTCTCCCTAATTTTTTTTCTCCAAATAGGTAACTTCAAAATCTTGTGCATGGAAAAAAAATCAAATTTTGATGTATATTTTTCTTGTAATAATGTTTTAAAGATAGACTTGTCAGAATTTTCCAGTTTTCACGGGACATCAACTATTGTCAAATTTTTAATCATTTTCAAGAAACAAATTATACCCTTTTGAAGAAGACTCTCTCCTCTTATGCCATATATAATTTTTAAAAAAATTAATATGTTTTACTTTATTTTTTAAATTTCTAATCAACCTCTTTTTTAAATTTTAACAACCTACTTGCATTATTTTAAAAATAAAATATATTAAAACAAATCAAAACATTAAAAAAATTATATATTTGGACTCATCACTCCTAGCTCTATAAAATGGTATTTTCCTTTTTTGTTAAAAAATCATTTTGACTAGAGAAATACTCTGCCAAAGTTGAATGTTTCAAAAAATTCTGAAAAAGGGTGAGTTGGTTGCCAAGTAGGATGCCAACTAGACATGCTCGACAGAGTATGTTTCGGTCAAGAATGTTTCAATTGAAACATACTCAGATGAAAATTGCTCGATATTTTAAGCTATATATACCAAATATGCTCACTATTTTCATGTTTTTGTCTAGACGTATTCAGCTAAGTGACTTCCAGTCAAAACCTCTTTGACCGAAAAGGTACCCACCATGTCAATCCTGTGTGGTTTCAACCGAAAGCCACTCGACCGAATATCATCCAGCTAAAAATGGTTCACTCAGAACTATTTATTTGGCTAAAAGTGTGACACATTATTGTGGTTTTACCTTGTCCCTCGAGTCTATAAATAGATCTCCAAACATGAGGCAGTTTACAATAGGACCTATGAGTGAGGGTTGAGATGAAGATGCCTCCTATACTTGCCCAACATGATAGAGGTAGAGGAAAAATTGGTGGATGAAGATATCTTCCTAGAGATGAAATTAGAGCCTTCAGAAGGTATTTGAAAACCTTGCAAGAAGAGGTTTGAAGGAGAGAAGTGCATTGAGAAAGAGATGACGGTGAAGATGAAACTGAAGAGGAAGTGGAAGAGGAAGAACATGAACAAATGGATCCTAGAGAAATTAGATTGTTGAGAGCAATTTCAAAAATTGGGAAGAGACCCAAAATGGAGGTTTTGACTTTTAGTGGAACTCTAAATCTTGAAGAGTTGATCGATTAGATTAATGATATGGAGGAATTTTTTGAGTTTGAGGAGATTGAAGACCCTCACAGAGTGATGTTTGCAAAGATGAAGTTAAAAGATCATGCAAGTATATGGTGGAAAGAGATCAAAATTGAAAGAGGAAGAGAAGGGAAAGCGAAAAATTTCAAATGGGATAGAATGGTGGAAAAACTGAAGAAGCAATTTATTCCAATTGATTATGAGTTGGAATTTCTCAAGAAGATACTAAGCTAGAGACAAGGAATGAGGACAATGAAAGAATAGATAGAGGAATTTCACAAGGTCCTAGTTCAAATAGGACATTCTAAAGAAAATAAGGAGAAAGTAGATCTTTGTTATATTAATGGGTTGAAACCTAGCATACAAGAAGAGTTGGCATTAGTAAGAATATGTGCTATTTAGGATGCATACCAATTTGCATTGAAGGTAGAAGAATGATGACTAGGAAATTTAAGAATAAGTAGAAAGGTAAAGGTAAAAGTTATGTGTAGCAAAGAGAGGATGAACATCAGATTAGAGACATTAAGGACAATAAGGATGAAAGAGGTGAAAGTTCAAATAAGTTTTGTAAGAAAAATTTCAGAGGAAGAGGAAGATTGGGTAAAGGATTTGGAAGAGGAGGCTTTCATGGAACCTATTTTCAATGTAGAGGACATAGAGCCTCTAAGTGTCCTCAATATCAAGGAAGGATAAACAAAAGATTGAAAGGTAATTCTCAAGTTGCCCATGTAGATGAAGATGCTCAATCATCACATTCAAAAGATGCTAAAAGGGGTGAGTCCTTTGTTGTCAGAAGAGCCTTGCTGAATGAGAAGGAACCAGACCAAAGAAAGAACCTATTTCACACTTGATGTAAGTGTAAAGGTAAAGTTTGCAATTGTGGACATAGAAAATGGATGCTTCACTTGTACACAAAAATGGATACAAGAAGAGGGACCCGATTTCACAATGTTCACATTCAAAAATACCTTAGAGATCTCAACCCAATGAAGGATGTGAGAGATTTGAATATAAGATATCCTTGGGGATAAATGGGACAAGAAATGGGTTCACCACCAAGTGTAAACTTGGAAAACATATAAAATGTTTGAAAACATAATGTGATATGCAAACGAATGCTAAATGACTTGAGAAAAGCCCTAGAAATGTAAATGAAACAGATTAGAAAAGTAAAGATGTGAATGGTGTGCACTTGGAAACCTTGAAGAGACTGCAAATAACTTTGAAATTTTGGAAATGCTATCTTTTAAGCCTGGTGGGACTCATTCGTCATTCTGGGCAAATATCTCCCAATTTTGGAAAACTACATCAGAGCCTATTTTAGCCAAATGCGTATCCAAATCCACAAAAATATCTGAAAAATAGGTACAGTGAGACTCATTGTCCACTCTTGTTGAATGAGTCCATTTTGACTTTTCTCAAAACTTAGAAGTGGAATCTATAGCTCTCGACCTGCTCAATCTGTACCTTGAAGTATTTGGATTTGAAACCCTAATTTTTGAGGTTGTAAGTTACTTTTTGTGAAGATATTGGCCTTGACAATAGGGAGATGACTCCAACAAGTTTGTAACTTATTCTTCAATCATCTCCAAGCCTTTAAAGCACCTAGATCTACAATAACATAAATAAAGAGAACAAAAGCATTAATTGTTAGGGAATGGGGGTTTGCCTTGGTCAAACCCCTTTTAGGTAATTAAACCAAATGATGAAATAAGATAATGAATTATGAACATGAAGTAATGCAATTAGAACCTTACCATGATGGATCTTGAATTGTTGCAAAAATTGATGAAGAATCTTGTTCTTGAATGCCTTAGAATTGATCTTGAATGCTATCTTGATGACCTTGTGAAGGCTTGAAATGCCTTTAACTAGTGCTTGCTTTAATTGATTACTTGAACCTATGATACTTTGATGAAATGAGGATTTGGAAGCTTGTTTATATAGACAATCCACTCACATGACCATTAATTTGATCCCCAAGGCCGAGATTGAAGAAATTTGGACTGAAAACCTAGTTTTTCCCACTCAAACTTTGAAAATAGCTCAACTGGGACTTATTCGCCATCCTAGGTGAATGAGTCCCACTTGGATGGGACTCATTTTCCCAACGTGGTGAATGGGTCCCACAGGGGCTATTTTGCTAGCTAAAGTGTCGATGAATGCATAAATTGAGTTCATATGTTGATCTAGTGTGGTTTTTGATCAAATTATGCCTCAAGATGCATAATATAAGGTCATGATGGCCTATTAATGATGATATAAAGGGTGATTAGGGCTAGGGACACAAATTTCAATGTGAAAGTGTGGTTAAATACACTTTACAACATTAAAATGAGGTCCACATAGCCTAGAAAGGAACAAGGTCTAATGTGAATGTGTAAAACACATTACAACACTAGATTATAACTAGGTTTAATTTACAAGCCTTTTAGATTAAATTGAGAATACAATTAAATGCATTTTACAACATTGAATTAAGGGAAAAATAGGTCCATTAGACTTAGATGCTTAATAAAAGTCTAGAAAAGTATGAAAGTGATTTACAACACTTTACAACACCTTTACAAGACATTTATTTAGTTTACAAGGGTCCAAGACCTAATGTGAATGTGTTATCCACATTACAATCATTAAATCAAGCAAAAATTAAGCCAAAATCACAAGGAGGGCCCAAACGAGATAGAAAAAGTAGAAGGGTTACATTTTTAGTGTCCACAATAATGTGATTATTGATGGTGGTTGTACTGAAAAATCTAGTTTATTGAGAAATGGTGAACAAGTTATAGCTACAAATTAGAAGGCACCCACATCCATACATAATTGCTTGGTTGCAGGATGGTGTAAGGTTTTGGTGAATGAACAATGCTTGGTAAGGTTTAAGATATGTGGTTATCATGAAAAAGCTTTGTGTGATGTTATTCCTATAGATGTTTGTCACTTATTATTGGGAAGACCTTGGATATTTGAAAAGAGAGCAGTGCATGATGGGTATGCCAATACCTACTCCTTGATAAAGGATGGAGTCAAGCACAAATTGAAACCTTTGAATAAAGAAGAAGGAAAGGTATGTAATAACACTAAAAAAATATTTGGTTAATGGAGTTAGACAATTAGTTAAAGAGGATGAGGATGAAAATAATGATTTGTTAGTGCAAGTTGCAGTAGTGTTGATTGCATTTAGAAGGGGTAGACTAAAAGTTTTGGTGGAGAAAGAAGAGGTAAAATTTGATTTTTGTGAAAATGTTGTTACTGATTTAAGTGAGGATGATGAGATTAGTATAGATGAAGGAATTGAAACAATGAGTACATTGATGAATGAAGGTACTATAGTTGTATGTAAAGAAGAAGGTGAGAAAGTGCATGTTGGTTTGTTTGGTGAGCTTTTTTTTGCATTAGTTGATGATTTCTCATGTGATAAAGAGATTTGTATGGATGATAGTTTATTGTGGGATGAAAAAGAAGAATATTTTGACCATGTTATTGACATTGAAATGGATATAGAGGAAAGGATGGAGAGGATGATAATTTTGATTGTGATACTAACATCGAATGTAAAACTAAAACTTTCTGGTTAGGAGATATAGAAAGGGAGCAACACATGAAATAAATAGATATTGAAAATGAAAATAATGTTGCAGTTCAACAATAGGGGAAGAGGTAATGCATGAGTCTCCTTATTTTACTGAAGTAGATAAAATTTATGATTATGATTTTCCAACATTTCATAGTGCAAATTGGTGGGAATTAGAATTTGTGAAAAGAGGAAGGAAGACAGGGAAGAATGAAGGATGGAATGGACATTAAATTGTAGAGGTAGGATCAGAAAGATGTTTAGACTAATAAGGTAAATAAATGGATCCATGATAAGCATAGGATCTACAATTTATGTTTATGAGTTCAACTTATGAAATATTTCAAATTACCCTAGGTGTTTGATTTAGGAGCATCCAGGGTGTAAGGGAAATCTTGGATTGACAAAAGAATTGGTGATGTTTTCTTTGCAATAAGGATTGGAATGACTTGAGTTCAGGATTTAGGAGTAAGCAACATGATTTCTGACATCATTTGACATTGGTCAACAAATTCATTGGAGTGACATGAAGATTTTAGAGGGACCTTGTTTCATGTCCCTTCGACATAATGATCATGAGAGCTATAGCAGTGGATGATTGCAAAGGTTCTTCATCGAGTTGACATATGATTTTTGGTAGGACAAAGTAAGGAGTCTCTTTGATACTCTTACAAGGTGTTCGCAAAGTCAGTGTGCTCAAATTGGAGAGACATCATTTTTGGTGGGATGAAAAAAAATTCTCTTCGACATCCCGATAAGCTTCCATTGAGGACACATACATATTTTGGAAAATATCTGATAGTGCATGTTTATAAGGTGAAAAATCAACGGTACCTGCCAACCCTCTAAGTTTTTGTTGGGTCACAGATAAGTGCCATGGGGAAGTGAGGAACAGTGGAGAATGATCCACGATGGATGGATGATGGCCATTGATGTATATAGTGGGACTAGATGGTGTGGAAGGTAGGATGTCATATGAGTAGGTGGTGCAAGGCGATTGAGCAAAGCATCAACTCACATTTTTGTTGTGAGCTGAATGAAACTAATAGAGGTGATAGGTGGTGATAGCCTGATAGCTCACTAGGATTTTGTAGGCCCATATCCTTTACCAATGATATAGCAGGGAATGGTGTAAAGATCTAACAACTACAATTTAAGTGGTGACACATAGGCAGTGGGACCACTCAATCAAGGTTGCAAGCATTATTAGAAGGACATTCTTGTTTCAGTGGGATTTCTTACAACATCCCTTCGAAATTCTAATGGGACTTTATTAGCAAGACTTTGTCATATCAAAGAGAGTCATTTGGGAGTCCCTTCGATGAAGTGATAAGTGTATCAAGGTTGACACATTACTATTGGCGATGACTTTTGTGGGACCTAATAGGCGATAGGTGGACAATGACATGTGCTAAGTAAATAGGGTGGCAACACATGTTCCAATCCATTGATTTCACCTCTGTTGTGAATTAATGCGGTCAATGATTGAGATTAGCCTAACATTGAGGCACAAATTTGAAGATAGTTTTCATAGCGCAAATGCATAGTTCATTGGATGATCATGGTGGTACTACAACACCATGGGGGATAAGAATGCTTATAAGATAAGTCGACCGAAGACTTGCAGAGGAGGTAGAGATAGATGGACATATAGATAGATGGACATAGAGAGATACGAAGAAGGTGGTAGAGTAGCGTGTGGGTGATGAGATCATGGAGAAAATTTCAAAGGAAGATCTACATGTTTGACTGATGCTTTTGTAATAAAAAAGCCCATATAATGTTGTAATCTTCATTTCCATTTTAGAATAATAAAATCTATTTGTTTCTTCCTGCATATTGGTTCTCTTTGTGTTGTTGTGGTGAGTTTTAGTCTGTAAGGGGAGTACCCTTCATCATAATGCCATCTGAAAGAGCCATTTTATTTATCTCTACATACTCTCACTATCTTAGAATGAGAAGATCTTACAAACACTTTTCCAATTTTATTTATTAAGATTATAATTTATTTTCATGATTTTCTTGTTTAACATTTTTGTTGACACTAGGATTTTTTTCAAAATGAGATGCTTTTCATACATGTTAACTAGATAAGTTTAAGGAAATTTGATTTTATTTTTAATTCAATCATCTATTCTTTGATCAATATTAATGAACTACCCTACGAGATAATGTAAAACACTCTTGGTTACTCTATAATACATTCCTTTGAAGCACCCTTCAATTTTATTTGACTATAAATTATTAAAATGCTTCTAGTCATTGTCAACTAAAGTAGGAAGATGTTAGGGTGATGGAAACATTGACAATTGCAATTTTTAATTTTTAATCTTTAAAAATGCAAGAATTTCATATATTATAATTTATTACATTATATTTTTAAATTGATTGTTAGAGTGTTTAATCTAGAAGAATGTAATTTATGTTATACTAAAAGAGTGTGAAATATTTCAATAACCCAAGAAAATAGCATAATTATTAAAATAAATATATGTTAATAAAATTTCACAAATAAAAATATAATATATTACTCATATTATATTGAATATTACAAATTTCATTATTTCTATGTTTCCGTATTATTATTTTCTATTGAATAAATAGTAAACTATATATAGATTTCAAGAGTCAATTCATAAGAAGTGAACAAGTAACTAAAACTCAACATCTTGAAATAAGATAATCATCAAAGAAAATAATACCATTTAACTAGAAATAAATATTAAAATATTTAATTATATAAGTTTAAGAGCTATCTGTTTGGGTAAATTTATTGAAGATAATTATATAATTTGTAACTTTCCTCTTATTACTTTTATCTCAATTTAGAGTTAAAATATGTTTGGCATTTTATTTTCATGAAATAAATTTAACAATAAAAATAAATTTTATAGATGTTTTAATAGTAAGCCTTGTATTGTCTTTAATTGAAATGAATGATATTTTTAGATGAGCATAATTGGGTTATATACATATTAATATATATATATTTTGATATAATGAATTACAATACTAATTAGAAAGTAAAAATATTTATATAGCAAATATCATATTATTAGAAATAATACATTTAAATTAGAAGATGTCATTTATCTAAATTCTCACGAGTTGAGGAATTCATTCTATCAAAGTCATTCAAAGTTTTAACCTAGGTCAAATCTAACCTTAATGGGGATAGCTCAAAAACACACAACAAAAGAAATTCACAGATGGAAATATGTATTCTTTTATTAAACTTAACACTAATTAGATAATAGAAATATGAAACAACTAAAGGATCAAATCTTCAATAGGCCACAACACATTGTAACTTCGCCCCCCTTACTCCTAGAGCCTCTCACAACCCTATAGCAACAAAAAATGATTCCGCTTTTCACTTTCTCTCCCTTTTCACAACTTAACACTTCCCTCCTTTCCCACTACTTTGAAAAAATCCAAAATATGTCATAAATTACTTTTGGTGCCTCTAGGCACAATTTGAAATTTGAATCTTCAAACCTCAAAAAGTAACTCAACTTTTGGGAATCATAAATTTTGATTTAGGAAGTTCATTGAGCCTATTTTTTAAAATTGGCATGGGGCCGCTCTACCAGTAAGTCAATTGATCTAATTTTGAAAGTTGGAATCAAGAACCTCTGATTTTGAAGAATTTCACATGATTTTTTGAAATAAATAAATATTTAATATCATGTCGTATGGGGACTGTCTTAGGCTTTGAAGGCCTCATGCTCAATGTACAGTTTTCGATTCTAGATCTTTAGTAGAAAATTTCAAGTTCCATATATTGCTCGATTTTAAATATATTAAGGTACAGTGAGGGCCTATTTTAGCAGTTTTTAGATTCAAGCTCCACTCTTAGAGGCATTATTCAAATGATTCCCGGAGTAATACCTTTAGTGGTATTTGGCACTAGTAAAATTAAAAATGTTTCTGGAGCAAGAACCGGGTTTGCTCCTGGGCTCGGAGTACTCTGCATGGTTCTTAATTCCCCTGCTTCAGAGAGGGTTTGGACCTTAGTGGATGCAAAAATCAAGGAACATACCATCATCCTCATCAAGTTAGTTTTTAAATTAATTTTAAGAAGTAAGTATTATAACGTAATTGCCAAAGTTAAGTGGTCCTTCGTATACTAATGAAGTTGAATGGCTCACAAAGAGTCCATTTAGGATCAAGTCTTGTTGAATGCAAAATTCACGACACTTTAAAGGTTCAGTAATACAGAAATTCATGCTCGATGACATTCTAGGTAGATCCATGTGGTGACAATGAGATCGTTATTCCCTGCAACTTTAATTCATGATCTCACTATCAGTAAATTCCGTCAAAGGAATTTATATAAAGCCAAACCAAAGAAATAAAAGTATATCCTCCCACCCTACTGGCTGAAATTAAAATGGATGGTCTGAGTATATATCGCCCTTATTTTAAATTGAATTCTAATGCCAATATTTATTGTCTTACTGCAAACATTTAATTTCATTTCATGATTTAGAACTTAAATTAAAACTTTGTGTTTTATGGGACTTTCTATGTCAACAAATATGTATCATACAGCACTTCGTGGCTTAATTCATTGACAATATTGTATAATATACGGTTTTCGGTTTAAAAGGTTCAAATCTTATTAATATTATTATTCGTATTGGTAACTCAGTGACTATAGTCCTCGCTTTAACAAACACCACTTAAAAGTTGAGCAGGAGGCGAGGACTAAGTCCATGAGGCGTTACCTGAGAGCCACACCCAGTTATTTGCAGAGTGGGAGTTGGACAGGGGCCAGCGAGGAACAAACCACCCAGCCTCAGCCGACTGCACTCTACCATTGACAAAAAAAAATTGGGCATTGTAATAGCAAATACCTTAATGCACTTCAACCGAACTGGCTTGGGGTTCATCACCTTCATAAACCACAAGACACCGGTACCATACCATTAACAATACTTTTTTTCCTTATTTTATTCCGAGAACAAAAGAAGGAAAAGAAAGGGAAATTAGATAAACACTGCTGACTATGATCGTCCTTTAATTGGAAAGTAGATAAACACTGCTGAATAGATTTCCACTTTGAAGTGTGTGGGGTCATGATGTGACTGGATTTCAGTCAAACATTCCTCATGCAAAGCCATGATTACTGCTATATTCTGCCTCTCTGCTTTGTCACAATCAGTGTGATACTTCAGGTAACTTTAAAGTTCAAAAAAAAAATTATAACATAAAGATTTAATTTAGATTTATTTATATCTATTAATAGAATGTTAAAGACATTAGATTTCTACAGTCTATATTGAATCAGTGTGTTAAAGACATTAGATTTCTATAATCTATATTGAATCAGTGTATTTTTTTCTGAATTTGACTGCTCACACATTCAAATCCAGAAAAAAAGCACACTGATTTAATCAAATGTGTTTTTGATTATATTCTGCTTTATCTGGAATAAAACAAAATTGTGTTATGATCTGAACCTTGTAAAAGAGAGCTCCCATGCATGCTCCCAACTCCCAAGAATGTGAACATATCAAGCCAAAAGATTAATGTCACTCAGATTGAGCTCTGGTGGATCAGTGTACATCACTGCCACTGTACTCTTTTCCCCTCCCCGGGTAGTGGGTACTACTGGGTAGCCTTTCTGCACTATTCTTTCCATATTATTTAAGACAAAACACAGAGCTATGTGAGCATGCGGCTGGCTGATACGTTAAGTGTTTAATTTATTAATGAAAACTTACACAAACTGAACCAATATTCATTTGGTAACCTTTTACTTCCATTGGCCAAAGTGCCCCTTTAATTAAAGTAATGTTCCATCTTGTTAGATGGTATTTGTCAGATAAAAGTGATGTTCAAATGCACGCTTTTTCATGAATGTATGGTATGTACTATGCTGTGCTAGTTGAATTTTCCAATACCTTTAAGAAATAAATGCGCCTTTAATAGTTCAGAGAAGAATGGATTTGTTAGCCAGATCCGTTTGTCGTTACTTAAAACCTAAGGCATAGGTTTTCTGTTCAACATTGCCCTCTTGTAGTTATTATTTCTATTGGAGAATAAAATTTGATGGTTTGAAAGATTAAAGCATTCTAATATTAAACAGTTTAATGGTCAAAAAGTTAACTTTCTTATCTAATTTTACAAGGAATCAATATATAAACGTGATAAATAAACAAAATTTTACGTATTCACTATTGAATCATTTAATATTTTTAAAAAGTTCATCAAATTTAACTTTTTCGTATGAATTTAAATCTTATCCTCATTCTTTAAAAGAATTGGTAAATACCCAAATTCAACTATTTATTGTTACACATTGTATCCATTGCAAACATACCAGGCGCCCATAGAGAGAAAAATTATAGAATGAAAGTTCAGAAATGAACTGATAAAAGCTTAGAGTTAACTAATGATATTAAGTTTCGACAATCCATATTATTAAATAATACTGATTTTGGATTCGATTGAGTAAGAATTTTTGCATCAACATTTTGGATGATCCATCATTAAGATGAAAACAAAGAGTTCAAAGAGAAAATGATAGATCATGGAGTGTGATCCGAAACATTGATACAAAAATTCTTACACAATTGTCTAGAAATCAGTGTTATTTAGCTTATAGTTATTTTGCTCAACCTAATTCAAAATTTAGAAAATCTATGAAAAAACCCTAGTTGAGAAGTGATAGGGCAGAATACGAAGTAATGATAGACGACAGGATATGACTAGGCAGAATATCGAGTACATAGATGAATACAGTTTATCAACATAGGAACTTTTGATTCACGCTGCCCGATTCTGTCAGACACATTCGTATAGCCTAGACTGTAGAGAAAGTATTAGGGTTTTTGCATTTATTATGTAAAGAGACTTTTTCACTTATCACTTGGGCAGTGGGAGACAGACCTTTCTGCTCTTTACGTGTACATCACCAGCAAGTGGCCATCCCCACTTCTGGAAGTTACTACGTGTAAATATGCTTCCATTCAACGCTTGGACTTATATTTATCAAGGAATCAATTCAACGGAAGTTTAAAAAGAGTACCTAGTGGCATGCACACCTGTGCCTCTGAACATATTCCTTCGTATGAAATGACAACTCCATACTCATTGAATTTGTATGTTTCTTGGGATCATCCCTCTTCTTCGACTAATCCAGATTTGCTGCGTCTCCTCTACTGGACTGTTATGTCCTTATGTCGACAATCAGCTCGATGCTTCATTATCAAAACTGTAGACAAAAGCTTGTGTCTGTCTTGGTTTAGAGTTTCATGGGTATCTATTCAGTTTAACTTGTCCGAGGTAAAATTCTGATACTATTTCTTATGTGTATTGATTCTTGTTGTTAAGAAGATTTCAGTTTACTTTGGTCTTATGCTTTAACTAGTTTTTATAAAATCATAGGAAATAAATGATAATATTGTTATTGTGAATAATTGATCTATTCATTATATTTAAGTGTACTTAGGTTGATGAGGTTAGACAATCTTTTTGTCTAACCAAATGTGTAACCTTTAAGTCTCTAGAGGTTACCAATTTATTTGGTTAACCTCATGCACATACCTTTTTGAGGTTGGAAGTCTTTCCAACACAAGGTTAATGACTTGGTCATAGAGGTTGTTGGTTTGCACACTCCAAGTGTTCCTAAGGTTGACACCTATACCTGACACTTGTCTACTCATTTGTGCCACTTCATAAGGCACTTGTCAATCCACCTCATTCCTTCCCTATATTGCAAGGCTTTATACTCATTGTAATTTGAATTGTCTAAATACATATTGTTCATTTGTGCTTGCCATTTATCTCCTAGATTCTCCTAGTATCTAATATGGTATCAAAGCTTTACATGGAGATAGTTTCAGCCCTTTAGATTGAACATTATTGTATTTAGTGAGTTTCATTGTTGTGTGCAACCAACTGCAGGATGATTGTTAGGTGTTTCTAGAGCATCCTAGGGAACCGTTTGGAGTCAACCTACGTATCAACTCATAGCAAGAGGAAATGACCCCACCCCTGTCAAATTTTGTGGTCTATTTTGTGGTGTGGCGTAATCTCTACATCCTTAACCTCTGTTGAAGACATTGGAGGTGGATTGGAGGCGCAATCAAAGGACATGATACACAGTCTGGATGAGGCACTTTATATCATCAGATCGACGATTTTGTTGGCCGCAATTTATAATTGCTCAGACCGTGAATTCTATTTTCTGAGAAAATGTTTATATCCTATCACAACTACGGTTATTTGTATCCTCTCTAAACCTGTGGCGGATTCTATTCCTATTGCATTTGGAGACAACATTTAAATCGGAGGAGGTTGAAATTATTGTCTTCTTTAGGTGCCATTGTTTGGCGCAAAGTCCAATAGCGGTAGCATTGAAGAATCCACCATGACTTGCCCTTGTTCACGTAGAGATGTAAATGCAAATTACAAATATTTGCATATCTGCAAGTATCTTTTTGTAGTGTGGGAAAATGTACTCCTTTATATTTTCACATTATGTTTGTATCCCTCTAATTAATTAGACTTAATTAAGCCTCTTAAGTGACCCAATTATGCATTTAAAAGCCCAATTAATTTCATTTTCCGAAAAGAGAATCTACATTAAACAATTTGCAAACAACAAATTACACATTTAGGTTTATGGCCTAGGATCCATTCGCCTAAGGGCAAATGGGTCTTCCTTAAGTTTAGAACCCCATTTTTTCAATATATTTTTGGCGACATTCTTATGATTCAAATTTAAATTGCAATTGTTGGACTTTGATGTTTAATTGCCGGGGAATTAGAAAATTACCTGTAAATACAAGGTCTTTTTATCAATTCATGTTTAAGTTGCATAATTCAAATTTCACAAGAGAAAAGATTATTGTCAAGAGCATTCAAGAGCAGATTTTCCAATCAATTATTGTAGAAATCAAGATCAATCTCATCATGTCAAAGCTATTTGCATTCATGTAGGTTTTTGGAGCTAACGTTATGATGTAGGTTTCAAATTTTTAAGCATAAAATCAAGCATCCAATCAAGCTATTTCATGCAAGATCTAATCCTTGGGAGTCTCAAACTAAATCAAATTAAATTCAAGGTTCCAGATCGAGGTCATCAAAAGTGCAATTTTGCAAAGTTGTCAAAGTTTTCATCAAAGTTGTCATCAAAATTTTCAAGACATCGAATCTTACAGAATTTATTTTGGACTTTCCGGTAGTGAGATCCAGAGAAATCAGGGGTGTAGATCTATGAGCAGAGGATTGTGAAATAAAAATTTGGACCCTTGTAGCAAGACCCATTTTCCCTAGGGAAAATTTATCCCAGGAAGACAAACAGTAACAACTTTTGGTGATAGTTGCATGGTGTCTTACCCTTCTCAAATCGGCCAGAAGTCTATTGTTTCTAATTGTGTTATGCTTTAAATTGATGATTCAAGTTTCACGCATAATTGAGTTCATTTAGTATTTTTGGTTTTTCTCCCAAAAGTGCATTTCAGGCATATTTACCCCATCTTTTCATAAGGAAAAACAACGAAAGATCTCCAATAGGGTTGACTCACCTAAGGGTTGAAGTTCAATTCTACCTTTAGGGATCTCTTTTTCCTAATGAAACAAGAAAGATAGGTGCACCATATATCCAATCATCTCATTTTCATATAACACTTTTCATTTTTTTTTCACTTTCATGGGGCTACAAATAGATGTGTAAGAAGGAGGGCATGAAAGAGCAACATGTAGCCACTAAAACCAACACTAATCCTCAGCCTATGCCTATACACCTATTTGGGAATGAGCCAGGGCCTCAACTCAATGCACATGTTTGATGATGATCATTCCATAGCATATCTCTAGTCCACATGATTTCCAGACCCAAACCAAAAATAATTTGGACATGATTTCTTGTTGATTGACCAATGCATGCCTTTTCTCTCTCGAAGAGCATATGCGAGTTGCTAAGTTGTCACTTAAATAGCTATGTTTTTTCATAGTTTGTCAATACTAGTATAGTTGAGATGTAGTGTAATATCTAGTTAAACTGGATGAGTGGAAAATTTAGCAAGGAGAAAATATTTGCTATGTGAGTTGAATAATTTGGGGGACGACATTGTAATTTTGTTGTAGTGTTGATTTCATAGAGAAACCTACTCCTACATCAAGCCTCTTCTTGCAAAAGAAAAATCAACTTTATATTTGGTGGCATCTTCACTAGGCCCTTAGGACATATACTTGGGCCCTCTTGCAGTAATCAACATCAAGTGTTTTTATTTCAAACTCCAAGTAAGGCGTTTTTGGAGGCATGATGTGTTGATTGAAGAGGTTGATTTATAGTTGATAACTACCTCTCAACAGTTCTCTCCATGACTCCTCCATACATGGATTTCCTGCCACATCTCTCTTAAGAGTTAGGTGTTGTACACCTTCCATATTGTTATAATGTAATATTATTTATAATTTATGTGGTACACCTAAAGAATCTAGGGGTACGTGCATCACATGGGTCTAGCATTCTTGGGGCCACTTTATATGTTGTATGTAATATTGGAGCATAAGTTGAGTTAAAAAATGTATTTATTTAATACTAGGGAAAGTAATTTAAATAAAGTATCCAATATTAAATGTGGGGTTAATGGTTTTGTAAGCTCATGGTATTAGTCACATATTTTTATGTAATACCACTTGGTGGTTTGTGGGAGCGTGTTTCTATTAAAGCAACCACATGGGTAGTTGTTCAAGGTTGCATAGTTGGCTATTTTGGATAAGGAGTTGAGTTTGTTTCTTGTTAGCATTTGTGAGGGTTGAAGCATGTCATGGGATGTGTGATTACATTCTTGTTCACGTGGAGTGCTTATTGAGGGATTGATGTTTCAAAGGTGTTCATTGAGGACTCTAAAGATGTATTGTAATCTTTATTTCTGAATAATACATGAGTGATGGCTGCTTTTGGAGGTTGGGTTTTTTCCCTTTGAGAGTTTTCCTAAGGTATATCTTGTGTCATCTTTGATGGTATGTTGTCTATTCTTTTCCATATGGATTCTAAATACTTGTTTGCATATATTTCTTTATTTGGGTTGTATATGTTGATGGCATGAGGTTCACTTGTTATGTTTTGTTAACCTTGGAGGTATGAATAGTTGGATGTGTCAACATATACAACCATAATCATAATTTGATCTTTCTCAACTTTAAAGTAAAGATTACTATCTATGATACCTTTATTGAATCCTTGATATATCAAATACCTATCCAACCTTGCATACCAAGCTCTGAGAGCTTGCTTCAATCCATATAATGCCTTCTTCAATCTACAAACCATGTCCAATTTGTTTGATAACTGAAATCCTTCTAGTTGTTCAATGTATACTTGTTCTTCCAACTCTACATTCAAGAAAGAATACTTCACATCCATTTGATAAAATTT
>VDFB02075893.1:0-14105 GCA_007258455.2 Sequoia sempervirens | reverse complement strand
AGGAATTGATCCATAAAATCATCGATGAGCACTTTGTCTGAGGTGCACATCCATAATTCTAGATTACTAGTTGAGTACTTCCTGTATAACATCGTGCACACCTCTGGGAGTTTCAAATGGGGTTTGCGAGCTTTTGAGGGTCTGGTTTGTCCATGATTCCTATTGTGTGTTGAAGACACTCTGACAGGTTTCTCCATTCATCGTCATGCGGGCTTAATCGGTGATGCAATTTGCATCACTTCTACGTTGCACAATGAATGGAATGGTCAAGTCATTGCCCTGCTACATGCTGGTCTAGAGAGAAACAATATGGAGATGTTTTCCTACTACACTGAATCTAATGAGAACCTCTTCTCCCCTACATGGATAGAGCATATGCAAGAAGTAATTAAGGCTATCAGAGTCCTCATGTTCACTCTCTATGTCTAAATACCCTTTGTTATGAAGTCGCTCTTTTTGGAAATGTAATACAGACTTATATATATATGGATATATATATGTGTATTTTTTACTTTTAAAATGCTCTATGTCATGGGAACACCTTGGAAATTCTTTTGTATGCTTTTTATTCATTGCTCATAACTTTTATTTCATGTTCATGGTGAATGGCTTGAATTTCATGGAGAAAATTTTCATTTCTTGCAAGAAATTTTATTTTCTACAAATACATCCTTGATAATGAAACAACCTTTTGGCCTCAAATGTATTGGCTAACTGTCTCTAGGTAGGTTCTAGAAATATTTCAGAGTCCGCCACAGTTGTAGAAACCTACTCTTATGCCACTTTATGGAGTAAATTTTAAAATCCTTAATCTACTCATTAACCCTTCCTTATGAAAGCACTTAAAGAATAATCATAGCTTATCTTGAAAACCTCAATGTGAATGAAGAAGTTTTGTGAGCCCTGTTAGGAACCAACAAAGGTTTCAAAACTTTGTGAAATATCACCAAGCTTTAATTACTTCGATCTTTTCCCATCCAATTATCTTCTTCAGTTATGGAGTCCCTTATAATCATTCAGATTCCAAGGCCCAAAAGTCTATTTCAAAAAAAAAAAGTTCATTGAGTAAGAGGGAAGTTCTAAAACCTCGTCGGTGACTAACCTAGTTCTGAAAACTTGATTAAAAACCAAAAAACATAACCTTTCAATTCATCTAAGTATTTTTGAAATATTTTTAGAGGATAGGGCTAAAAATGACAACAACAACTGGCTTTGACTAGGGACAAGGATTGTGAAGGATGAAGTTATGAACCCAAACTTGAAACTTTGGTACTTGTTGATCATGTTTTACGCACAATAATAGCAGAATGAGAATATAGTATCTATCCTCTCTTGAGAAGGTAAATCTCTGTCGGCAAAGCCTCAGAGATAACCCCAAGGTCTCTATTCAGTCTTGACAATTCCTTCAGTAACGAAATGTGAAAATGCTGGTAATCATAATGGGACCTTACTGCGAGCAAAATGCTGAATCAATTTTATCAGATTTAACAAACTGGTGAGCCTTCAATCCAAGATTTAACCCAATGATTAAAGAAATAGAAAAGGATATGGGTTTTAAAGAGAGTTCTAAATCTAATACTACTTCTAAAATTAACAATGTAAGTAACCAATACTCGAAATGGACCAATCCCTCAAAACTGATTTCTACTTGACCAAGATAAATCTACAATCTCACAAAAAATAGTGCAATCTTCTGAGGTGTTAATATTTTCAAATCATGAACACTCACTCAAACAACCCTTTTGCAGTTGAAGTGAATGAACCTTCACAATCGAACTTAAGCACAGGGAATATGAAAAGTCCAAGCTAACTTTGCAAAGCAACTAACAATCAGTTGGTTGCGAAAAGTATGGACTGAGAGATTGCTGCAACATTTAAGTATCAGATCACAAACATTATCAAATCGAATCTAATCTAAATATTTACCAACTCAAAGCAATTTTAAAGATGGAATGGCAAAAACCATGCAAAACAAGAGAGCACAAATATGGCACCAAATCACAATGTCACTATTTGCATTCGAATTGTTCACTGTAGCAACAATTTTTAGCTTTCTGTTACAATATTTGCTTGAGGGAAACTACCCACTAACTTACTCTACTTCTATATTCTGATTACAAGTTCTAACCTCCTAACTATTTCCAACTATCTAATTCTTCTAACCCTTTGCAAATGAGGTGACATGCCCAATATATAGAAATCCCCAGAAGTCTGTCGGCCAGGCAAGGGTTTTGCAGCAATAACTCAGCACAACAACCCGGCCAGGAGAGCCTTCGAAATGGGTCAAACAGGAATTAAATGTACATCCCGTTGAGGTTGGCCCAGGATCCACAATGTAGCTTGGACGACGCGCGGGAAGATAATAGGGAAGCACAAATCACGCCGCAGCCTATCATTAGCTCTCTTCCCTACTATCCCCGCACCGATCTGACTCTTCATGTAGCTTCAAGAATGCTCCATCCAAGTCAGCCATAGGTGGTACTGGCAGAACCCTAAGTCATCTCTCCATGGACGCAATCTTGTCCCTTGAGTGCTCGTCCGACCTATCCCAATCTACCTTGTAGGCCACATGTTTATCAATAACTGTGAGGTAGGTGGCCGTGTCATCCAGTTGGTTCTTGGAAACAAAACCATCATCAAGTGGTGCACACACATCATGCCACCATTCTCTCAAATGTTCCAAGCTCAAGTACTTGGGTGCAATCTTTCTTCTTTTTGTCATGATTTCAAAGAAGGCAATGGAACCATTGTAAATCTCAGTCAAGGTGTCATCAATCTGCTTCCCTCGTTTGTGAATCTTTTTCAACACCTTCTGCTTGATTTGCAGTGCCTCGAACCACTCCCAAGGTTTGGCATCTCTAGAGGAAGAAAGAATCCCGTTGCTTAACAACCTATCACAAGTGCTTTCCATTAGAGTTCTAGTTTTCTGTAGAAGGAGGTCCGTATCCTCCTTATCTTGTGCCAACACTTGTTTCAACCAATTAGTCGCCATAATAACATCTTTCCCCATTGACAAGATCTCTTTAATAGCCTCATCACCCTTTTCTTGCACTCCTTTCAACCAATTCACAGTGGCAAGGGTGGAAGCTTTCATCTTTTCAAGCTTAGTTATGGTCTCTTGAGGTAGAGGATTGGTAGTAGAGGAGGAGGGATTAATAGACTACAGATGCTTTATTAACTCCTCCGAGCACTTCCTGAGATTTTCATTTTCTCTCTTCAGCTCCTACTTGGCCTTCGTTTCCTTCCTCAATCAATCTACCATAACCGTACTGGAGACCTCATAGTCCTCAATATCCTGCTCAACTGATGTAGGCCTCAGATTAAAAGTCTGTATATCATAATCACTTCCAGCCACATCGTCTCTATTTTTGTCTGGAATAGGGGTAGCAATATGAACCACCTTGTTATGTGCCTCATCCCTCTCAACTGGTGAGATCACCCTAGCCTTCTTTTTTCCTTTATCTTTTCCGATCTTGGCCAGTAGTACATTCTAGTTCGGTGGAATATCCTCCACTACCCCCTGTTTTCTCTTTATTTCCTTCTCCAACCAATTAGGGACAGTGGACTCCAATTGCACTTGACTTTGCCCCATTTATTCTTGTTGATCTTCATGTGCCTCCTCATTCAAATTCTGTTCATCAAGAGTTTCATCATTCTTACTTTCTTCCTCTTCAACATGCTCCTCTTCATGTGTAGGTGATGGATCCCTCATTGCTTCTACCTCCCTTGGAGGAGATTCAACTACCTCATCCCAAACTGGTGACCTTGCATATGTAACCAAGGGAGATTGCATTTCTTTTTTCACTTCTACCTCTACACTGTAGAGTTCTCCCTCATGGAATTCCTCACCCTCAGTATCTGGATGATCATCAACATCCTTTGTCTCACCTAGTTCACTTTGGGTTTCATGAGCGGGAGGCACATCATCCCACTACTCATCATGAGAAACCACCGAAGGTAGGTCAGCCTTAGGCACACTGTCCCTAGGAGAAGGAGTCCTAGACTTCCTTGCATACACTTTGGCCTTCTCCTCTGAGCTTTCAAGATTTATCACTGGTGGGGCAAGTTCTCCCCCAACCTTGGAGGCGGCCTTCTCTGATAGTTTGACAATTCCCTTCCTCTTCAGCATAGGAGCATCAACCTCAGGACTCTGCTCGGACTTCCTAGTCCTTGTCCTCTTCTTGGCTTTTGGCCTCCTCTATTTTTCTGCTTCCTGGACCTCTGTTTCTTGTACACCTTTAGATTTAGTTTTGACAGCGGAATCCAGTTTACCTTTACCTTTGGGATCCTACCTGGTGGATTCTTCAGAAGTAGAATGGGAATCCAAATCTCCCATCAGGTTGTATGTGCATTGTACACCTTTATTCTCCAACTCCCACAAAGTGTGCTTGACCCACATCTTGGTAACTTTGAGGACTGGATCCATTAGTTATTTCAGTTCTGTTTGCTCCTCCTCTAACCAGTCTATGTCACCAATCAACCTATCTTTTACTGCCTCATAGGCATGATCTTGAATTAGGTTCTCATCATCCTCTAATTGATCAGGCACTGCTCTTAAATTATATAATCGAACAACATCAATTGGAAGCTGAGAGAATTTATTCCTTTTGACCTCGTATTCATCACTGTAGTTGGCCCAATAGTCCTCTAAATTAACCTTATGGATGAATTCCCTATTGGCCCTCCTTTGAGCCTCTCCTATGATGTCAAACTTGGACCTTTGGGAGTGGAAAGACAAGGCAAGAGTATTCAATTCTTCCTCTAAAGCTTGGGCATAACCAATGGAAGGGAAAACCTTTCCAGTGCCAATTCTTAGTGGGAACTCTCCACCAAATCCAGTCTTATGCTTGTCCTTCTTGACAATGGCATCAAAATCACAAATCTACTTGGTGACTTCCAATAATATGATGTGATCAGTGGGGTACCTAGGAAGTCTATATGGTGCCTTTTGGCAGCCATCAATCCAAATGTAGGAGAAGGTTGGAAACTGAATAAACCAGGCTCCATACTTCTTGATGAGCTCCTTTGCTTGATTTGAAATTCTAACATGCTCTGCCTCCTAAAGCATTCTGGTAATGTCCATGGTAAATGCATCATTTTCCCTCCTGTAGTTTGAACCTCCCCAATGTAACTGAGGGAAAACTTCATAAATAATATCCTACCCAAAAATACCTTTTGTATCCAAACCTTTGTAGGGATGGAACCTAGCAAGTGCATAGACCAAATATGAGGTCATTGTGAAGGTCTTTGTTTGTAGCACATTGGACAATTGTTTGTGAATTACTTGGCTGATGACCCCTACCCAATGGTAGTTGATATTTTCTCGTTCCATCATTACAATCACATGGCACATCCAATTCTCAAATGTACCAGCACTCCTCAATCCAAGCACCCTGCTAAGAAAGGTGATGGAATCATAGTGCTCCTTCTTGAATTTTGCTCTGTATAGCTGTTTAGGCAACTTGGAATAGTGGGACTTGGGCTTCTCCAGCTAGGAGTTGATTAGCTACTGTGACTTCACAGTCTGGTCATCATAGAACTCCTGGGCTACCTCAATGGTGAATCCCACCACATGAGATCAGTCAGGCATGTTGAAGGTTTGAGCAATGGAGACCAGGTTGAGATTAGCAACAACCCTCCCTTGAGGACCAATGATCCTCTGTGTATATCCTAATCACTGAGTGCACGGGTGCCTCAAAGACCAAAGATCATAACATTGCCTTGTAGAGGCTCCAGCAACGTGGGACAAACCGGATTCCATCATTCTTATGGCCACCAAAGGAAGATCCTCAGCCACCATTCTTTCTTTAAATTTCTCATAATCCCAGAGGCCAACATTCGTATCAATGACTTCTGACCAAACAAAAGTGATCTTGCTTTCAGGAACCTTGCTCTTAATGTCCAGCTTGATCCTCTCGGCATCAGACAATGAGGAACCGGCTACCGTTTACTTTGATTCAGCCTGCATTCAACATGAAAACATAATGAGAACCACAAGAAAGCAAGGTTAATCCATCAGAACACCATTAGAATGCATCTCATATAGTCAAGGTGTCATTAAAATTCATATAAAATGATCCCAATAGATTTTAGATTTCAAAACCGTCTTTGAAATCTAAGCTAGAGAGGAATTCGGGAAATTTTAGACTGATCGGATTCCAGCGAAAAGCCCAAGAAACACCTACTTAATCATCAAACCTAATCATTTTTCATCTATAAATCACATGAGAGATCCAAATATGATATGAAATAAACATTAAACGCATCACCAATTGTAAACGGATTCAATTATTTCATGTTCCTTTATGTTTAACCAAACTTCAGGGAAATCCGTGAGGGATGGATTTTTGCGAAAAGTGAGTTAGATGGGAGTCTTCAAAAAATCTGGGAGACGGCGAATTTTAGAGAAATCTGGACCTAGCAAACATCCGCGGTCAAGGAAAAGTTTTGGACCAATGGGAATTCCGGAATGAAGTTTTCAACAAAAGTTATGAGTTCGCCAAGAAGTCTCGGCAACTTCTGGGAGTCTCGTCGAAAGAAGTCACTATGGTAGGCTTCGCTAAGACTTAGTGGTTTCGGAGTAACATCCTGGCAATTAGGGGGAAGCCTCAATGATATAGAAAATAGCATCTATGTGATCAAAGGACAGTCGGGGTAAGGTCTTGGCAAATGATTCATGTCTCGTCGACTAGTGGGTTTAAACAATTACTTCAGCTAGACAATAGTTTATCGATGTGATGTCTCAGCGAAGGCGAAGTGTCCCGCCGACAACACTCAACAGATTTTCTGCGTGAGAAAGATATGGTCACCACAAACGAAAGGACCTAGGAGGGTTTCTCGTTAAAATGTTTGAGTTCGGCCAGAGGTCCCAGCGAAAAGACATGGGCTCGCTAAGAGAAGAAGGCTTCGCTACAACATCTTGGCGAATGTCGATAGTCATAGAAAATTTCATGAAATTATTGGCGAGAGTTGAAATCTCGCTGTAAGGTATCAGCGAAAAGATGGATGTCTCCCTGACAGAAAGACTTCGATGAAAGCGAGCATGCTCAGTAAAAGGTCTCGCCTAAAGCGAAAGTCACAGCGACAGAGCAGAAGATTGTCAAGACTTTAGGGACCCGCTATGACATCTTAGCGACACTATGAAGTCATCCCGACCGAGAGACTTTCGGTGAAAGAATTGCAGGGTCCTAGCGATTAAATATAATCCTAAGAAGGCCTTTTCGATGAAATGCAGGGCGATCGGAGTGACATCTCCCCAAACATGAAGGGTTATTGCGACCGGAAAGAACACAACCCAATGAAAGTAAAAG
This sequence comes from Sequoia sempervirens, assembly GCA_007258455.2. Taxonomy (NCBI): domain Eukaryota; kingdom Viridiplantae; phylum Streptophyta; class Pinopsida; order Cupressales; family Cupressaceae; genus Sequoia; species Sequoia sempervirens. The sequence continues at coordinate 6,795 of VDFB02075893.1, read as the reverse complement.
TGTTCGGCAAAAGGTCTTGCCGAAGGACAAATGTCACAGCGACACAAATGAATTGGTAAAGCCACTGGATCCTGCCAAGACTTCTTGGCAACTTGGACTTGTCTTGCCGAAAGCGAGTATGAGCGAGCACATCGATGAGACATCTCCTCGCGGGGTGAGGTCTCCGCGAAAGTGAAAGGTCTTGCCGACTGATATGCATGAAGGATTTCATCGGTGTAAAAGCGATAGTGTCACGGTGATCTAACATGAAACTAGGAGGACCATTTGGGCGAACCTCAAGGTAGTCGATATGATATCTCAGCAATCTCGAATGGTCATAGCGAAGGGAATCCGAAAGGGACGGAGAGTCCCGATTTCATCCAGACATCGAACCGACTATGGATTTCGACAAGTTTAACTTAGGGCAAGTCAGGGACGGGCCTTTCACAAATATTTCTTTACGTTCTAAGTCAATCTTAAGATGAAATAACCAGACATGGCCCTGCCTAGTTCTCAAACCTCACCATCCGCCATTAACGCACAGGCCAGCTCCGAATTTAGTTGTTCCTACCGTTGAGTCACTACCAGGGTTTACTAACCACTCTCAGGTGAGATTCATTAAAATGCAGACGGGTACATGAACTCAAAACTAGCCTGGGAGATGACAAAGGATGCAATATTGAACAACCTAGGTAGCACAAAATAAGCAAATAAACAGGAACTCAAATCCCACAAGCCCTCACAAAACCAACGTGCCATTCATAATTCAATTCAAAGCAGAGCAATCAGACACATACCATTATAAAGTGGGAACTGATCTTAGAAGCACCAAACGCGAAGCCCAATGGCACCCACAAGAATAGAGGAAAAAACGCATAAGAAATAGCCACCAAATCAACGAATTTAAGCCCAAACGCCTCAAAACGAAGTCAATCAATCACAGGAAAGCACCTCTTAGCTCAAATGATGGCAAATAGTGAACATAATGGCACAAAAGATCCCAGAAACCAGATAGGATCTAGCCTTCAAAGCGCGTACGAAGCCATTAATGTACCCGATAAGACAGTCATGAAAACCTACAAAGTCGATGACAGGGCGGAGTTCGGGAGAATCCAGACCACGCAGAAATCCGCAAAGAACCAAAATTTCTGACCACAAGGTCCGACCGGAATCCAAGCAGGATCCAGGAAAATCTAACTAGGGCAAAAAATCCTGAATCAGGGCAAAAGCCCGAAATTCAATCAGAACTTAATATTTTCAATAAACAACCTAGGGGAACACTTGGGCATTCAAAATAAACATTTAAACACATACCCAAGTAAGGCCAAAACCTCAAAAGAAAGGGCCAGAACACCAAAACCGAAGCGAAAGAGGGTCCCTGCTTACATCAGAGCGTGTGTGCAAAAAATTGCACAACAGAACCCTTCTATAGCAACAGGATCTAAGAGCTCCTCCTAGTAACATTTGCAACACTAAAGAAGATCATTCATCCACAGTCACTGCCAAAGCTCCCACTGAACCATGACAACCGAGCTCTCCAAGAATCATGAACAAACATCTCCTAATCTGAAAATCATTCAGGTCCACACACATACAAGTGTATTGTTGATCACACCAAGTGAAACCAAGATCTCCAAATCAACGAAAAATACCATCACTGTCAAAAACTTACACCAAGTTGTGTATCCAAGCTATTCATGGCATCATAATACACATGCTACAAGTCCCCATAACCGACTATCTAGGTACTCAACATCATCCATTCTCTCATCCCAAAGCAACAAACCAATGCACAAATGGCCACAAACAAGGCCAACTAATATAGTTTGCATCAGCATTGAATCAACCTCGTGGGTATAGGCAGTCCACTTTTGAGTTATCCCGCTATAATCAATAGGTTGTACACACCTACAAAATTCCATAACTCATAGATCCAATACAGTGAAAAATGAAAACCCACTATCGTACTAGAAACTAAAAAAATGAGATCTCAAAGAGAATAACCATGTAGACAACATGACTCAAGCACTAGATCAAGCTCAGATCCAATTTGCCAATGATGTCCACAATGAGCACCATAATCAAGGAATCCACCAAGCATCACCATAGAAATGATGAGTGACTAATCATTACGCTGCAATGAAGAAAGTGATCCTGACAAGATGAATAAGGAATGGAAGGAATGGAAATGCACTACAATATTACATATACTTCAAGCATTATAGGGAAAATTAATTGTTCCTTCCAACTTCCACAACTAACCTAATGTAGCCACAAACAACTTAATCATCTCTCTTTCACCTGCAATACCAATTAAAGAATTCAATCAGAGCACCGTAGTAAAGTGTGCTTTTAACCTAACCATACCACCAAGTATCGCATCTATACCTCCATCAGTATTCCATCCAATCCATGTTACCAAGCATCAGATACAAAGACGAGTTTCACTCCACCCTAATTGTCGCAGTAGGGTTGAATGACCAACAATCACCGTGTAATCTAGTAATACATGCCTCATGATTACTCAGATGGTAGGTTTCTCACCTACCACACCACATGCCCCGCATGACTCATTGGTGATGACAGTTACCTACCAACCCGTACAAATTAAATTTTAAACCCTCCGAACACTACGTTGTAGATCTTTGACCCGCTCATCACAACTTTAGCGTGTATGTTGCCAAATACCATCCCTGCGAAACAACTGTCCATTATGAGGGCCAGTAGCTAATCGCCCAATATCGCAAACTGAAGTTTAGACTCTCGATCAAGACTCAACCCATAAGGTTTCCTATCAACGTAGCCCACTCAGTAAGTTTGAGACACTTGTTTCTCAACAAAATTCACTCAATTATAATAGAATGATAACAAACTCATTCCTATCAAGTGTTGGTTCCCTAGAAATACTTAGTGTACAAACAAACCCAAAACCACCTAGGGACCATATCATTCCAACATCCTATGTTCACATAGTGATTGGCTCAAGCATACATCATTTATACACAATATGGCTAGCTTAGGCATACACCACATGGACATAGTGTCACTAATTCATGCACACATTAGAGGTACACATAATGACTATTAGACATACATCACATATACATAATGTGATTAGTTAATATACACATCATAGGTACATAAAATGACTAACTTAGTTATACGCCACATATACACAATGTGAAGTTAGTTCATACACACATCACAAGTACACAAAATGAATCACTTAGGCATACATCACATATACAAGTGTGACTAATTTACACATACACCTCATATACATAATGTGATAATGTGTGCATACGTCACGTAGTGTGACTAGCTCAAGCACCCAACACATATACACAATATGAATAACACAACAACCTCACAAGTACACATAAAGGTTTGCTAGAAAAATGGAGTGGTTGCAACCTTATTGCAAGCATCTTCCCCTTCTCCTAGTTTACTAACACATAAGCCCATAAGTGCATCCCATCCAAAAAATAATGTTGATGCATCCCACATTGCACCATGGGTCCCATATTTTTTCCCAATCCATTACCACTTATGATAAAAACCATCTAATCCCTATCATATCATGGATAGCTACTAGCATCCATTACCTTTTTGCTACAAGCAAAAATTGGCTAGATGCTAAGATACAACAATCATCTCTTGGAATCCATCACTTGCATGATACTAATGATAGTCAACTAAACCACATTTCCATCATAACATGGTTAGCTCTTGGTTCCCTTCATCTCCATGCTATTCGTGAAAGATAACTAATCCTTATGATATAGTGAATAAAACCTAACATTTTTCACATGCACAATACTAGTGATAGTCAACTATCTACAACTATATCAAACTCAATTCTAACATGTGTGATTATCTTATATCCAAGTACACATAATCCACACATCACAAGGATTCACAAATATTAGTTGAGTTGACCTGGTTATATGTCACATTAAGCAATCCATAAACCCATAGACAAAGTCCTATAGGACTTGAGGTCAAATTATCAATGTGCACTTAAACATTGAACCCATAGCGACTCTAAAATTTCATCCAAGATTGAAGTACATTTTGGAAATCCAAATAACACAAACCTCTAAGTAGATAAGCTTGGCAATGATAGATTGGCTCTCAATAGATCAAACCTATATAGTGGAGACATGTTAATTGGAAGATGAGATCGTTGTCATTTGACATGAGTTTTAGCCTTATCATAAAGTATAATAAATGAGAGAATATTGATTTTGGGAACAACCGCAATACCTAGAGCTATTCCTAGGGCCTTTCTTTATGAATTTAGATCACAAGGCCATCCTTCGCCCAAGGACTACCTACATATCTACTTCTAGATGGATTTATGTCCCATGCAGTTCTCCTGGGATTTCAACTATTAATAGTAGAAATTGCATTTCCCAAGTTAACTTTAATCTATACAAATGTTAGACAACCATTTTTCCACACCCATAAATAAAGTATAACCCTAAAGGATTCTCAACATTGATCTAGATAGTTTCCCTAATGAATGAACACCAACATATGTTAATATGACAAATTAATATGAATAAGGGTCTTGTACTACCTCTACTTACAGTGGTCCCAATTGTTAACCACCTTTAAAGTTAACTAGGCACTAAAATATCACTTGTCTTAAAAAACAAACCTCAAACAATAGAGTCTTAAATAAGGATAAATTATCAAAATCAAATCCATGAGCATAAATTATGCATAACATCATAGTCAATATAAAATAAATCTTGTCACATTAGACCATAGGATGGAAATAACTAAAATATCTCTACAATGCCACATGAAAATCATTTGAACTTCAAAAGACATACAATAATTACAAACTTGCTTAAAGCATGAGCAATACCCTTGAGCCATAGATAAATAATTGATATCACTATTCCATTATAATACTATGTGAAAATATATACACTCAATAATATTACTAATAATAATATCCTTATCCTTTTAATTTCATTTACCTTATAGTGCAACCACACATTCTTATATAGTCTAATTTGCAAACTAGGTATTATTTAAACTCTAAAATATGTCTTTAATGGTCAACAATAAGTGATTTCATTTAACAACAATATGTTTTGTTGGTGTTTCAATTCACACCTCTGGAATGTGAATTAGGAATGGATAGCTATGCACAAGAAAATTGCTCTTCGAATTAGGAGGGGAAGCTCCCTCTTTGTTGATGTTGCTTAAAAGAAAGTAAACTAAAAATAATTTTCCTATCTTTTTGTTCAGCTAAGAGCACAAGGTTATAAAACTCAAGCGTCATAGCTGAGATTTTCTCTTTTAGAAGCTCAACCATGACTAAGCCTACTCTAATGACATTTCTAACTACTCAACCAAACACGGAGCATGAGAGTTAGAAATGGACAAGGAAGGATTCTTTGACATAAATACTTAAATAAACTTTTTTCCAACGCACATCTACTTACTTTTAATGCAAGTTGAAATAGAGATCATATAAGCATAACACATAAAACAAAAATCTGAGACATTATATCAGGGAAAAGTAGGCACAAGACTTTATTTTCTCAAATCTCAAGAACAAATTATTAAACTTCTAGGACAGCAGAATTGTAGCGAAATAGGCTTATAGTTTAGCCATCAAACCATAATACATTGACACAAGACACATGCGTTGAACAATACCTTGCAGCTAAAGAGGAATACAAGCTTGCTATTACACTAAGTGAACATGAAACTAAACAACAACAAGTTGCAAGCAAAATAGGCTCAACAATTTTCTATTACAATAACCATTAAGAGAATAATGGGCAAGGCTACCCTTATTTATACACAAATAGAGGAGTAGGGAACCCTAAAATCTCCTTACTTTTACAACTAAGACTTGCCAACATGCAAGCTTTATTTCTAAAACTAAAACAAGATAAGCATCTAACAACCTATGAAAGCAATAAAAACAGGGAGAGTGCCAACTATTAAAACTTGTTTTCTTTTCTCTTTCAAAGAATGGAAAAGCCTAAGATAGGAATGGAAAGAAAGTGTTAGATAAGAATGGAAAGAAAGCTTGGATAAAGCTTCAAGTTTACTCTTGCTTTAAATATCAACCACATCCGCCAAAAAGCTAGAAATTGCCTTTTTATAAGGAGCATAATACTATCTATATCAAAATTCCACTTTACTAGGAACTCTTCGCCTTCAGAAACTTGGTGGATTTGCAACTTTATGCTTTATTTCTAAAACTAAAACATCATTTCCCAAAAGATAACTTAGTGGCTTTGCAACTTTATGCTTTTGACACTTCTCTTGATTTTCCAATGGAAGAGTATTGTACAATTCTTTTCTGATACTTGTTCTTTTGCTTATACCATGCCTTTTCACATTCTTTGACTAAGATGATGTTTTTTTGTTCATGGTGGTATTGAGAAATCACTTCTTAACTTTGTATGTTTAGATAATCATGATACAACACTTGTTTGGCACTGAATTCCATAGGAGAATACTGTATGCTGAAAAAATGGAATTTTAACAGTAAACTTGACTATGTTCGGACACCTTTTGTGAAAATAGCTAAAAATTGAAGGTTGATCTCTCTTGAAAAATTAGTTTTCTTAAAAAATGTTGGGACCTGGGTTTTGTAGAGAACTTTGTTTTAAGAGGACTTAGATCATCCATTTTGGAAAATACTGAAGGCTGGTCGAAAAAGCAGAAACCCTAAAATTTTAGGATTTCCATCAAAAAAGTTGAGAGCTAGGTTTTTGTGTAGAATCACGTTCTATGTGGACCCAGATGATCATATGTTGAAAGTTTTGAAGATTTCTTGGA
>VDFB02075892.1:56653-225373 GCA_007258455.2 Sequoia sempervirens | reverse complement strand
TCGATGGCACATTCTTGAGTGTCTTGCAATGTTATAGCATTTCCTTGATTGAGAAAGAGAGCAACTTTTGAAGACAGAGCATTGATGAAGCGGCTTACTAGAATCTCAAAAGAAGGATTCAAAGTGTTGGCAACTCTGGTAACTAGACAATTGAATCTTACAATGAACTCTCTCATCGATTGACTTTCATCTTTCTTGGCATTTGAGAGTTGTGCAAACAAAATATGACTACCTTCCTCAAGTTTGAACCTTGTAAGAAACTTACTACTCGTTGATTCCCGACTCATGATCGAACCGACAACAAAGTGATGCAAGCAATCAGTTGTTGCATCTCGTAATGTCTCCACAAACAAGCAAACTAAAAAAATTTCATGAGTCATCATTAAAATTTCACATGTAGTGGTGAAGGCTAGAATATGCTCATTAGGATGCTACTTGTCATCATCGTAGAACTTTGGAAAATTCTTCCTTGATCCCCAAGGAAGCTCAAGATTTTTTGCCAATGCTAATGAACCAATCTGATTTTCCTATGGCAACAATGGAGGTGGACAGATGTTATTGATGTGGTTTCCCTCTTGGGCATCCATTAATGGATGTGCAAGAATTCTTCTTTTGAATCTAAAAATTATTCCTAAACTTCAGAATCTTTGTGCCAAACATGAATGTTGCAACAAATCAAACAATATATTACATTGTTCCCTAGCGAAGTCCCGAGAAATTGTTAGTATTTTAATTTGCACCTTTCAATGCAACACAAAAAAGAACAAATGTGCCATATAACTGCTCTTTAAATTAGAAAGGGAAGCTCCCAATAAAATTAAAATTATTCTAGTATGAACAATAATACTTGTGATTTACAAGCCTTAAAAAAATTTCTAGAGTGACTTAGAGTATGCAATACAAACTAAATTAAACCTATATTTTGCTTTCTTAATCTAAAGCACAAGGCCATTTAGCACATTAACACTTGATAAGAAGTTTTTTGGATTTTTTTACTAAAATAAATCCCTATAGCTACATGTTAGCATTGTTCAACTAAATGTAAAGACTAAACAATACAAGTACACATTCAAATTAAATAGACTAATATATAAAACCATGATGACATTGGTAAAGTAAAATACAAAGCCACAATATCCAACCGTTAAAACTTGCAATACAAAGCTTGCAAACTTGGTGGAAGCTATTAATATAGTTTAGCACACAACAAAACATTTCAATAGACACTTGAAAGCAAGATAGGCATAATAACTATTGAGTGAACAAACATTAAATTTTGGATTAATAATCACAAATACTCGATGAACAATAATTTTAGTAATATGCAAACTTGATAATTACCATTTTCAATCTAAATGCAAAATAGCACTTATACTATTTTACAAAACTATTGCATAAAAATAAATAAAAAGCTAATTGCTACTTCTACTCTAACAATAATTGATTGCATGAAATATAATTTTTTATTACAAAAAATCCTATCAATTAATTCTAAAACTAAGACCATGCAACCTCTAGTTAGGTTGTAAATTGAATTTATTACTAAATATGACTTAATACTCACATCTCTCACATGGTAGTACCTCCTTGGGCCAAAAATAGAGACCACTAAACATAGAAGAGGCTATAAATAGCTTTGACTAAAAATAGAAAATCCCAAAATATGCTCCTCTCTTTGAAAATGATGATGGGGTTATTTTAGCTTGGGATAAAAATAAAATTCTAGATAGGCGGCTCTAAATGATATTGATGATTCTACAATTTTTTTCTCAAATCATGGCTAACCTTTGAAAAACCTTGAAAATCTACTTTGACACTTTGAATCCCTTTGATAGGTGCACACTTCAGCTTTACACACTCATCAATACAATATAAAATGTAATAACCCCTCCTCTCAAGTCCCTTGCCTTGAAAAACTATATAATAAAATATATCCTATTTGGGCTGACTCCCATCCCTTGCACCCAAGACGAAGTTATACATTGTTGGCCGACCATATATGATTTAAATTAAATAACATTTTTCTGGCCAACTCAATCACCAAGTCAAAAATATGCTAATCACCTATACTAAAGGGAGTATGTGTATGTTAAAAGGCAAGGATTAACTAATGTACAGCAGCGATTAAATATATGTATAAGACAGCATTATATTTAAAGATGCAGCAGCAACAAGAAATAGTAAAAGGCAGCGCTCAACCTGAAGAGGGATGTGTCCCTTACCAAGGGACAAATATATTGAACAATTATGTCTCTTCCTCCACCGAGGGGATATAAAAGGAGGGACACTTCCAAGGAGTAGGATCATCATGGAAACACTCAGAAATAAATATCTGCACTCAGTAAACCAGCAGCCAGTGGTATAATAAGTAACTGGTATGCAATTAAATGTATATGCAATTAATATCTAATCTTGATAGGCATACAAATATATATAGATAATTCCATAATGATTAATAAGCAATGAGTAAAGATATGTTATGCTTAAATTGGTAGATAAGTAAATAGTGAATCTATTTATATTATTATTAACATCATCCTTTTCTTTAACCAATCATGTGTAAGGTTGGCAAGGAAACATGTTAAGGAAGGGCAGTATAGGTTCTCTCATTAAGTACGCCAACCCTAAGTTGGATGGGATTGTCTTGGTTGGATGTTCCATCCACTTGGAGCCAAGGGGCGTATGAGCCCGCCCTTGGGCTTAATTGGGATGAATAATGTATAGGTTCTCACATTGTAAGTACGCCAACCCTAAGTTGGATGGGATTGTCTTGGTGGAATGTTCCATCCACTTGGGGCCAAGGGGGATATGAACCCACCCTTGGGCATACATGTGATGAACAATTTTTCTAGTGCCCTATCATGTGTTCCTCTCAAATCTCTACCATGATTGGTTATTGGAAAAGAGTCTAGAGATTGGATTCAAGTCTAAGTTGTTATTCATTATTTCATAAATTTTAATAGTTCATTCATTCTTAAATTTAATATTTATTATATAATTTGCTATGGAATATTACTTGTTAAACACTTTTATGTTGTCTAATTGTCCCTTGAGGCAAATTCAGGCATACTCCAAGTAGGGAACATCACATAAAATGGACTTTGAACTTACACTTTTATTTTCTTTTATATAGCTGTGCACTTTATCACCAATTGTGTACCTAATAACATAGTTTTCTAATTATATAAAATCCCTTTAATGAGGTGCACAACTATAGCCTAGACCGCACTTGTCAATTGGATTCGAAATTTCTTTAGGTGAGATGTGCGGCACGACCCCTCGTGCACACCTATACATTGGTTTGAATCTTTGCATTTTATATTTGATTTTTTCTTTATAAGGTGTGCCCCCAAGCACACACCTAATTACTAGGTTTTTTTTAACAGTAATTTTTTCCTTTATTGATATGCGCCCTTATCCCTAGATGCGTACCTATACATTGGGATGTGATAATAACTTGCACTAATTTTCTTAAGATAGATGCATCTATATTTCTCACATTTTCCTAAATATTAAGTTGGATGCCATAACTTGAACAATCCTTCCTTCTCAAATGTGTTCCTTTGCATAGGTGTGCTTGGCTGGTAGGCGCATGCCTGAATATTAGACTTAATTTTTTCAAAAAATCATATGCTTTATTGAAGTATGAACCTCCTTGACATTCACCTAAAAATTGATCTGTGATTCAACTAGAAAAACTAAACCACCTTTTGAAGTGTGCGCATATAGTTCCCCATGCACCTATGAATCATGTTCACTTTGTATAGGTTCGTCTTGGTTTGTTGACACATGCTTGTACATTCATGTCAAAAATTGTACAAATTTTCAATCATTCCTAAAGCATGTAATGTTTCTTAAGCATGTGCCCATGCATTAATTTTTTTTAAACTCTATTTTCTTTAATGTGGCACATATCATTTTAGCCACACATGCTTGATCACTTCACAACTTTTGAGATTTTTCAATCTTTCCTTGAAAGGTTTATTCTAGCTCTTCCATGTGTGCACCTTTGTGGAAGTCTTCAAATTTCAACCTAGATTGTTCTTTGATGAGGTGTGCCACAACTTGCAAAGTACACATCTATAAACTATTTTGAATTTGACCCCAATGTTTAGGTGCATCCATTTTCCCAAATGTGTCCTTTGTAACCAAAATTCTCTTTGAAAACTCATTCCTTTTGTTAGAACACTCAATCCCATGATCATGTGAAGATTAGAAAAGGACAAAAGATGACAAGACACAACAAAAATAGACAAATCATTAAGGCTTTGCACTTAAGACAACTTGAAATTCAACACAATATAGACAATTTGTATGGATACAATAGTCCTAAAAACTTATGTTAAACATGAAATGTTCTTTTTAGGGATGTTTTTTTGGTGAATGAATAATGTTTCTACCCTTCATTCTATAATGAATTTTGGTGTCCTTTATAGAGAAGTTTTCTTGTTGCAAGGGTGTTTACTAAACTATTGCAAAATTTGGGCATTCTAATTAATTTATTTGTTTAAATCTAACTTCTCACATTTCTTTTTGCTATATATAGTATCAAAGCAATAAGATTAATAAGCATAGAGAGATGGATCAACAAGGGTTTGTTGTAGATGGAATAAGTAAAGGCAGAAGAGGATAAGGAAGAAATTCCATTGAAGAATTGTTCAAGAGGATAGAAAGAATCCTTAGAGGCTAGGCTACAAAAAATAGTTAGAGGATGAAGTTAAGGCACAAGTGGCTCCAACCATAACTCAAAATCCAATGAAATGTTTGATCCAAAATATAGCTAAATAGGAAATAAAGGTTTAGCTAGATATGTCAAATTTTGGAGCAGAATTAAACCTAGACCTATCTATAGATTGGGTAGAGGAGCTTGAGAGATGCTTTGTCATGGAAAACTTTGGTGAAGATGATCCAAGGAGATTTGAGTTTCCTATCTCTAAAACGAAACCACATGCTGCCTTATGATAAGACAGATTTTAGCACTCTAGAAGAAGCTAAGGCAAGGAGAAAATAAAGTCATGGTCTAAAATGCTAAAGAAACTTAAAGTAAATTTTTTGCCTTCATACTACCAACAAAAGCTATTCAAACAGTTTCAGAATTTGAGCCAAAAGGAATTGTCTATGCAACAATGCATAGATTTTTTTTTTTTGAACATGCAAGGTAGAACAGATATGTAGGAAGAAGAGGAGCAAGCAACCACTAGATATATAAATGGACTAATATTTCAGCTCTAGGCTGAACTAACTCTAGTCAAGGTACACACTATGGACATAGCATATCAATATCCTTTAAAATCCAAGGAGAAGTTGTCAAAGGGGCAGCAAGCCAATGTCAAGGAAAAACACAATTTCACAAGAGATGATGACTACCCCACCTAAATTAACTATTGGACATTAGGATTGAGAGTCTCATGGTGAGAAGAATATTGCTAAAGGTGAAAAAGGAGGAAGGATCAATATAGAGAAAGAGCATCATGCAAAACACTCACAAATTCAACTTGGTAAGTGCTGCAATATTATTATTGATAGTGGTAGCACTAGCAATCTAATTTCTAATGAAAAGATAGAAAACCTAGGATTAAAGAGGATAACCCATCCTAATCCCTAAAAGTGTCACATCTACAAAAGGGTCATCAATCAATTGTGAATGAACAATTTTGGGTTGGTTTTCATATAGAAACCTGCAAGGATAAGATCTTCTATGACATCATGCCCATGGATACTTGCCATATACTTCTAAGTGAGCCTTGGCAATATGATTCATTGTTGTGCATAACAATAGATCTAGTAAAATTACCCTTAAAGAATGGGAAGAATTTCACAAAGAACACATTGAAAGAAGGAAATGAGGAGAAAAGTAACATCAATAGTTTCATGTACACTAATGAAAAAAAAAAATTGTACATGGGGCCAAAAGAGGGTGAATGCTACAAAATCATCCCTAAGCTCAAAAACCCCAAAGAAGCTATACAACAAGTTGTATTACCCATGGAAGTGAAAGAACTATTGAGAGAGTAAAAAGAGATCATCTCCCATGATCTACCCAATGGATTACCACCCTCAAGTATTAGCCATCATACTGATCTAGTACTTGAAGCATGTTTATCAAACAAGGCAGCCTATAAATTGACTCTAATGGAGAATGAGGAGTTGAATAAGCAAGTGAAAGAGTTATTATACAAAGGTTTGATAAGGGAAAGCTTTAATCTACATGATGTATGTATAATACTAGCAACAATGAATGGTGGAGAATGGGGAATGTGTATTGCTTCAAGGTCTATAAACAAGATTACAATCAAGTTAGGTTTCCAATACCTAGGATAGATAACCTAATAGATTGCTTGAATGGAGCTAGCTACTTTACAAATATAGACTTGAAATGTAGCTACTATTACAGAAGGATAAACGAGGGAGTTGAATGAGAGGCTATTTTTAAAGCCAAAGAAATATTATATGAGCAGCTATCGATGTTGTTTGAAATTTGAATTAAGCAATGCTTTGAGTACCTTCACGAGATTGATGAATGAGGCATTGAAACCATGTTTGAGCAATTTTGTAATCATTTACCTAGGTGTTCTCATGTTCAGCCAAATAAAAAAAGTGCATAATATGTATCTCAAGCAAGTCCTAAAAAGGTTGGAGGAAAAATTACTGGTCAGCTTGAAAATGTTCAGTTTTATTCATTCTAAATTAAGTTACTTAGGATTTATAGTGTCCCAAGATGGTTTAAAGATGGATCTAGAAAAGGTCAAGGTCATCTTAGATTTGGTCCACCCCAAAAAATTGTTTTCAAAGCAACGAATTCCCATCTACAAGCTAGCTTCTATATGAAGTTTGTAAAAAAAAATTAGTGACATTTATGTAACTATTATTGAGAGTATGAAGGGCAACAAACAAGAGTTCAAATGGACTGCTTAAGAAAAAAGAGTTGATTGCAATGCTAGTGGGATTGTAAAAGGAGTTTGTCCTAAGTTAGAAAGGAAAACCAATTTGCCTAATTCAGCAGAAAATGGAATGATACAAAAAATAAGCGATGAGTCGAATAATTTTCCTCATCTAACTCTCTACTTGCCCTAGAAACCCCTCATTTTCATAACACTTTCATATTGGTTGTAGCATTTATTTTTGTTATCACCAATAATAGTAAACAAGGAAATATATTGCATATATTCATTGTTATGGTTTGAAGACTGATTTCTTGATAAAATAGTATGATTTCTCATTTAATTAATTTGGTGATACTATTAGCGAAGGAAGAATACAATTATTCATGGTTATCACCTTTCTTGCAAGATATTTCCTATAGCAACAATTCTACAATTTTCTTATAGCAGCAAATTCTACAGTTTTCTTGGCATAGCTCTTGTAGCTCACCTGTAGCAATGTTGTAGATTTCTGTAATAAAATTAGCTATGAGAACCTATCACACTATTGTATCTTCCTCTAGTAGTAGTTGTAGTTTGCTACAAACTGTTTTGCAACATTGTTGTGGATCAAGTTGAGGTGGTACCAAAAGTGGAAGAGGAATTAGTTGCCATGAATGTGATCCACACATGTACAAAGACATTTATTGTTCCATAAATATAGAAGACAAAGTCATTATGCTTCCAAAAAAAAAATTGATTTAGGGTAAGTGCACAAAGATGGAGCACCAAAATCCATTGTCCATATAATGCTAGCATGCTAGAATGCACACATGTTATAGCACGCTTGCATTATGGCTCAGTAGTGGCTCAATCACTGTCAAGCCATAATGCGAGCATGTTATAACGTTAGGCATTTTGAAAAATATAAAAAAAGTCTAAAATCATGTGATTTTGACTATTTTTTTTATTTGAACAATACGATTGTGGTATAACTTTCCTTGGAAACTACCAGCCCTTAGGGTTGCATTTTCCTTGGGCATCCAACGCAAAGAGTTGGACTTGCATGCCCAGAGACGTGTTTTCTGCAAAATGCAAAAAAAAAAACTAAACATCGAGCGTGCTCTCCATCAAGTTTGCATGTGCCAATGTTGATCTAAAAAAAAACCACAATAAGGTCAAGCTCTCACTTACCTTTCTAACCATGTATTTTTTTCTACATTTCCAATATGTTAAGTTTTTGATTTTTAATTTCTTTTGTTAGTGTCTTTTTTTTTTGTTGAAAACCTATGTATGGTAGTTTTGTTGTCATTTTTTATCTGTTCATCCAAATTTGAAGCAAATTACAATCTTACATTCTAGACTCTATTCTATACACATTCAAAAAAAGAATTAACTTTCGATTAGTTTTCAAAAAAATTAGGGGGGAGCACGCTCAATTTCATTTTTCAGGATGTGTCCACTTCGAAAACTAGTAAAAAATATATATTTACTAAAAACTTAGCAGAAAAATCAGGTGTAAACTAAATGATGTTAGCTAATTTCCCACCAAAAGGATTTGTGAAATACTTAAAAAAAAAGTCAACATTTTAGGGGGAGCACACCAAACACTATGTTATATTTTTCAAACAAAAATCGGAGCACTTTGTGATGAGCACACGCTTATACTGAGAGGGGGGGGTGGGTGAATCAACATGAGGTAATCTTTTACTTTTTCAAATTAATAATCTTAATAATATCAATCACACAACATCAACAATTAAGAACACAAATTTTACATGGAAACCCTTTCGGGAGAAAACCACAGAGAAAAGGACTGCTTGGATCTACTATACAAATCCAATCATAAATAAAATACTACATTACCAATTTCGTAGGCACCAACCCACTGGAGACACCAATCCCCACCGTTAAGCACCAACTTAGCAAGAGACACCAATCTCTTCTATTGAGAGGCACCAACCTCTAACTCAATAAACTCTTGTCTTCTTGAGAATAAATCTCCTTCAAAATCTGCCTTGAATGATCTATTATTTTATTTTCCTCAAATCTGCTTGTGTTTGTATGATGTATCTTATGTTCTACACTCTCATCCTTCTCCACATTTCACAATCTCTTCTTTTATCTACTTGAGAGGGGGCGACTTCATGAAAAGAGGCCATGCTTCACCAAAAACCATGTCTTTCCCCAAAAGAGGCACCTCTATATATTCTTATTTATGGGCGCCAAGATGGGGTCAGCCCATGATAAATTAAATTTAAATTTATTTCTTATTTTACAAGGAGAGGGCACTAGACATGGGTCGGCCCATGATTTAAAATTAATTTGATTTTTTCAAGTTATAAGGAGGGCATCAAAATGGAGGGAGCCGGCCAGCATTAATAAATATGAATTTAATTTAATTTCAATGCTTCCTTTGAAGAGATAAAATCTGCCATGGTGTGATTAGTGGTCTTTGGCCTTCATACCTTCAATTCCTCATTAGCTATTACCTTGGTCCTTGACAATGACTTTGACATCAATGACAATCAATCCAACACTTTGTGTGCTCCCTCTAATTGAACCTCTTAATCTCCACCATTTAAAAAAAAAAAGTAGTTTAGAAAATAGATTCAAAGCACTACAACTCTTGTTCTTGTTGCATCTTCAAATTTTGAATGTGACTATCTTCAATTTCTCACCAAAGATCACTATTAGGGAAATCTAGTAATAAATGATGACGCAGGGTGGCTGGATAATACAGAGTTGTTCAATGTATTGAAAGCGTTAGAAGCAATCCAGACTAAGGTTAAAAAACTATAAGAAATAAACAATAGATTGTATGTCTTAGCTAGAGCAATAGAAGAGGAATTAAGAGACATTAATGAGGAAATTCATACACTTGCTCACACAACAATGCCTGCACCTATTGGTGAAAATCAACCTGCTGCACCTACTCATGCAAACGGGCCTGCACCTGGTGGTAGAAATCAACTTGCAACAATTTCCTACATATGCTAGTAAAAAAGGGCAATCTATAGTAACTAATTTTGCACTTGTATGTAAGAAGGCAAGGCACCGTGCAGCAATTTCTTCCACAAATGAAGAATTTCTGCCTAACGAATGCAACTTAGATGTTCATTTTTCATCAGTGCAGCAACTACCTCTAGATTATATTCTCAAAATTGAGCATGAAAAGATAATTCATGAATTCCTAGAGGGAGATAGGATTATTCACAAGCAACTACCAAAGGAAGTTTTGACTGTTTATTGTTTTGCCTACTACAAGAATAAGGCAAAGTGTAGATGTCCAACTTCTTGAGAAAAGTGCAATGTAACAAAGGAGATACAAGCAAAAAATAGTCCTCAAGCGAATGAAGATTGAAGCGAACAAGTTGATGAAAGATGACCATGGCCACCAAATAAAGAAAATGCAGGTGTGTCAAGTAACCGTTTGTCATTTATCTCTTATCTTGTTAACCAAAATCATATTGTCCCTTCTTATGATTAGTGCACATTTAGGAATAACATGCCACTATTGTCCTAGTATTAGCCAAATCTATACCAACAACAACATGTCTAATGGCAACAATACCAAGGCCAATCATGGCAGCCACTATCACAAAATCAACAACCACAAAATGTTGAGTTTCAACTACACCCACAACCACAATAGGTTGTGTTGTTCAAAATGCCCACTACCCCAGCTCAACCTCCCCCTCAAACACCTCTACAACCTATTTAACCTACACATACTCCCAATAATACAATGACATCATACCCACCATACCTATTAAACTCAATACAGTTACATCTTGATTCAAGGATTGTATTGGAAACATCCATATCATTCATAATAACAAAACCTCCAGAAAAGGTTTATGAGGCCAAATCTTATGCAAGAGCATCTGGGCGAACTGGCGATCCGCATCACCCAAAAATATTTAGTTTGGTTTTCTCATGTTTTGGTCTGATTTCAGTTTATTGTTGCATTTTTGGAGTTTGTGGTCAATTTCTAGAGTTAAATTTAATTTGGATTTGATGGTCAAATTTGGCGGAGATCAAACGACATTATTGTCATTGGTTGACAAAATGTTATGTTCGATTTATATCAATTGTTCTTCAAAACTAAACTTTCATTGATTTTCCAGAAGGGATAAAAATAAAGATAAGATTATTATTTTTACTTATTATTGCCAGAGTGAATTGGAATGAGAAGAGGCGCCATAATGAGGGGAGATACTATGAGGTTTTAAGAAAAATAAAAATGAAGCAATAGCAGACAACCCAACATGAGTAGATGGGGTGCATCATTTTTTTTATATTTAAAATGTATGCAGAGGTGGAATTAAGGAAGACAAAAAAAACAATATATAAATAATAATTCAAAAAAGGTTGTGTAGGGTAGAGGAAAAGGCAATGTTAAAGAGAGGGGAATTGAATGCCAAGGGGTCGTGTGTTAGTGAGGAGGTAAAAAAATTAATTAATAAAAATGTTCCAGATTGCAGAGGAGAGTGGGCAACTACAAATAGAAGAATAGAAAAGAACAAAAAAAAAAAAGAAAAATGAATGGAGAATAGACTAGGCAGGCAGTGCTAGGTTAGGACAGAAGATATTGAATGAAAAAAAAAAAAGCAGAGTAAAGGGGGATGAGCAATTGGGGAAATAAAAGAAGTGAGCAAATGAAACAAGAGAAAGAGAAGGTCGTGCAGGAGAGAAGAAGATTTGGAAAAAAAACTTAATGTATGCAGAGTGAAGAATGTCTAAGTCACGATATGGTAGAAAGGAGATTACAGAGTAACATAAAATTTGAAATAAGAAAAAAAATGTATGCAGGGAGAATGAGGTGAAGATGACATAGGGGCAGCAAGGTCTACGCCTAAAAAATAAATAAAATAAAATAAAGCGAAAGCAAGAGGGGTTCTGAGTAGTGCTCCATATAAATTTAACTTACACCTAGAAACAAGTTAAAAAAAAAGCAAGCCGAAACAAGTAAAGGAAATGCAATGACATAGAGAGGATAAAGGGAGGAGGGCGTAGTCTAAGAGGGAATGAAGAAGTTGTGAGTAGAAGTAGAAAGGAGTTGCGCCTTAGAGAGGAAAGCAAAGCAAAGAGGCAGTTGGTTTAAATTGGGATATAATGAAACTAATGTAGAGGAAGTAATAATTGCATCGAGAAGTAAAGATTGGAAGAGCATAAGGGATTAGAGGTTGGAGATAAATGAGTTGAGTGAAAGTGGAAATACAGGGCAGCAGATTGAGAGTGAACAAAACCAAGATAAAAAGAGAACTGAGGAGAGTAGAGGATCAAAGAACAAAGAATTGAAAACTAGAAAATGAAAATTGTAATTGTTTGGGCTTCAGAATAGCGAAATCAATAAAATAACTTTGAATTGTCTTTGAATTTCTATTGTTAGTAAAATTTGAATGTAAGTCGGAGTTGTATGTTGCAATATTGATTTTTTGCAAATTTAGAATTGAATTTAATTGTCAATTCAAATTGTTGTTTTGCGGAAAACTTCGCCAATCTAGTAAGACTCACAAATTCGAACTGCATCAAGATCTAATCCTCCATTACCAATAAGTGAGTCAATCCTTGAATGACATCCATCAACATGTGAGGCTACACCAATAAATTTCCCTCTTCAAAACCTTCTTATTTCAAGGAAGACTTCTTATCATTTCCCACCAGTGCTCCACGGGGACTCGTCCCTTGCCCTAGTACCCCTATCCCTGTCCCAGAAACGTTTCGGGGACTCCTCAAAAACTTCCATCGTCCATTGCACCTAACGGTGACTCAAACTTGAGCTCTAATTTTGATACTAACCTGCCAGTTGCATTTGCTGATTAGGGACAGCCAATATTTTTTATATTTTTGTCATTTTATAGTTGAAACTTGGATCCTTTGGGAATTTTGTTATAATTCTTATTTATGTATGCACATTGGCAATGAAAGCATTTGAATTTTGTTAATTTGTTTGTCGATTCTCATGTGAAATCTCAATTCAAGTTTAATGTTATGTATTAATCTTCTACAATGTCTATGATGAATGCTTTATCAATGTTATGATATTAATATTTGAAATTTCTCTAGATTTTTAAAAATTTCCCTATTTTTTAATAGCCATCCCTTGTCGTCCCCTAAAAAATGACCCAAAAGTACCCCCATACCAGAAACATGTCCTGTCGTCCCCGTCCCCAAAACTTAGGGGAGAATAGTTTCCCACCAAAGAAGCAATGTAATTTGGTAATCTATAGTCGATCCTTGTTATAGATATTTGGCTCTCTTTTGAGCTAGGTTTGACTTGATCATTCAATAAGGTATAAGAGAAGATAAACTTTTGATAACTTCAAACCCATCATGATAAACCCCATGGAGAACATTTAGCAATGAAGAGGATAGCCACCAACATCCTCAATACAAGTATTACTAGCCTACTTTGCACAAAGATACTAGATAGTATATCTGCCAGTGCAATAGATGCCAATGTATGGAGAAACCCAAATGCTCTAATGCACTCTAACAAGAAGCCCTTTATCACACAAAGATTACTCAATAGCAAAGGATCATGTGGTGGGCGATTCTTATTAAAACAAGGAGGAAACTAGGCCTCACTTTCCAAGAGAATATAGATCACCAAGGTATAGTTCACACACAATGGCTTGGTCCTTATGCAACTAAAGAGGAGTTTGACAAGGGCATAAATAAGAAACCCCTAATTAAGGAGAACTTCATCCATACACTCAACCATCAAATTAACTTGGAGGTTGTGGAGGCCACGGTACAACCTATTCCTACATTTTCATAATGTCATCATTCTATTGTTCAAATAAATAAATAAAATAGAAAATTTAGTAAAAATGAAAATTATAAAAAATCAAATATGAAAACCCTTGTGGATTTTTGACACTCTTGGCTCCAAAAACCAACTTACTAGTTCACTAAGTACTAAATAAAGAATCATGATTGGAAAAACAATTTGCTAGCTAGTCAAGAGCAACAACAAAAAATGTTGTCTCTTGTATTTTGGCCCTTTTCCTCTTATTGTTTTCAATCAGTTCCACAAAGCTACAGCCTTTTCTATTTGCAGCACTTGAGACACAACTATTATTGCCAACACAATAGGTTCATATTCATTGCAGCTGGGGATCATTGTCTTCCATTCCACATTCTCTAGATTCTAGCATGCCCTTCAACATAGA
Source organism: Sequoia sempervirens (assembly GCA_007258455.2). Classification (NCBI taxonomy): domain Eukaryota; kingdom Viridiplantae; phylum Streptophyta; class Pinopsida; order Cupressales; family Cupressaceae; genus Sequoia; species Sequoia sempervirens. Next base: position 211,332 of record VDFB02075892.1, on the reverse strand, counting down.
TCGCTGCCATGCTATAGGGTCTTATTTTTAATTGTATCTTTCACATAAGGACTACATGTTACCACTCCAATGGACCTACTACTAGACTCTTTTGTAGCATCCATTGATAGTGGTAAACTAGTATGAAGATTGGTAATCTTACTCTTTTAAATAGTCATTTCTTTTATCTTTGCAATAATCTATGCAACTATGTTATTTTTTGCTGAATAATATTCCAAATTTATTTTCTTATCCCACTACACATCTCCATGTCATGTCCATACACTCCACTATCACCAACGTTTTGTACTTTATTCACAAGTTATTCTTGCTAATTGAAAGAAAACATGGGTGCAAAATATGCTTCCTACACTAATCCATGAAAGGATGTATGTGCGAAAATTGAATTATTCATACAATTACAAGGAAATGAACACAAAATGGATATAGTACATAATGCAATGATTGACATGGAGAAAACTCTTTTGAAAGAAAAACCCCACACTCCAAAGAAACTCAATATATTATTAAATAATCAATTGTTACAATACCCCTTGCAAAGTTTAAGTCTTTACAAGAGTATCACCAACAAGAGATTTAGAGCAATTTTGTCAAAATAACAATTCCTACAAAACTCATTATGAAACCTCCATCTTACACAACCAATAAATAGGAGAAGCAATACATGCAACCATCAAATAGTAATTAAGAACCTGAGTTAAACCACCCAAATTGTGGTGACCAAATCTCTAGTCAAAATTTTATGCTCAAATCCCAAGATGAGGCTAAAAATAGCATATTCCTTACACCTATTAGAAGCTTGTCATAATTCACTCACCAAATTTGGCGCTCCACTTTTGCTTCATTACTCCATTTTAAAATGTCTTATGATGTGTCATAACATGTGTCATAAATTGGTCAACAAGTGTAACTCCCTCTTATAACTCTCTTATGCATCATAGATGCTTTTACATTTCTAATGTGAGGATCTAACTTTTAAAGGCCATAACTTTTGATCCGAGAAGCCAATTGAGCCCACTTTTTTAAAATTGAAGGTGTTGAAGAGCTCCATGTCATCATTACCAACATGTTCCGATTAAGGCTCATTTCAATATTTTTTCAATGCCAAAATTGACATTTGTGGCTCAAAAATTGCATTTTTTTGTTTTATAGCCTGAAAATTACATTTTTGTGTTCTTAACTTTAGTATGCAAACTTAAGAAACCTTTCCTAACACTTACCATTGTATCACCCCCCATAGCCCATCACCCAATATTAACATTCCATGCTACCCTTTCCTTGTCATTTCCTCAAATACCACCCCTTCCTCTATCTTATTCACTTAAGGAAAAGTGTCCCCTTTCAATGGGGGAAAAGGTCAATAAATTGCATTTATTTTCCTAAGGTGATATAACATTTTAAAATAAATTTGGAGATATAATTCAGCTTTTTATAAGATGTAGCAAGGAGAAAATAGAACATCCCAATTATTGCAGCACCGTAAGGTTGAGAACCCTCTAATCATAGAGTCCTCATGAAAAATCCAAGCACAACAATGAAGAAGAATGGATTTGCTAAAAAAATTATTTAAAAGAAAAAAGAGAAAAGGGCTCCTAATCGCAAAACTAGCTTGCTAGGCCTATCAAGTGCTTAAAATAAAAATAATATCGAAAAATAGAAGCCATTCGTTGACAAGGTCTTGCATAATAACTTTCACCACAACATGAGAGACCTTGATAAATTGGATGAAGGAGAATAAAAACCTTTTGATTTGAAAGGTATGCCTTCCTTCTCATAACTAGTCTAATGGTATTGCAAAAGGGACATGCAATTGCTTAAGTTGGGGAGTATTATGAGTACAATAATTGTACTCATCTAACTCTCTATTTTCCCTAAAAACTTCTCGATTTCAAAACACATGCATATCAGTTGTAGCCTTTTTCAAGAATTATAACCCATAATAGCACGTAAATAAATATGTTGTATATATTTATTAGTATGGTTTGAAAACTACGATTCTAGATACAATAGTGTGATTTCTTATTCTACTAATTTGGTGTTAGTAATGGTGAAGGAACAATAAAATTATTCATGGTTATAAACCTTCTTACAAGATATTTCTTGTAGCAACAATTTTGTAGTTTTCTTGTAGCATCAATTTTGTAGCTTTGCTATGGAAGCTCATATAGCTCCCTTATAACAATGTTGTAGCTTCCTATAACAAAATTTATAGTGAGAACCTATCCCATTATTGTAGTTTCCTATAACAGAATTGAGAGTGAGAATCTATCCCACTAATGTAGCTTCTTATAGCAGTAGTTGTAGTTTTGTAGTTTGCTGCAAACTATTTTTCAACATTGTTGTGGATTATGATATCCCCTTGGGGTTTCAAAACTGATTTTTGAGTTTTTGAATGTATTCTGATTTTTTTGTTTTTGGTGCCAGAAATGGTGCCGTAAATTGAAAGAAATTGCAAAATGCTTAAACAAGAAGGAAATTGTGTAAATGAAAGATGACCCAGTTATTCTTTATTGATTTGAAACATAATTACAATGTACCCATAAGCCGGAATGCAATAGTTTGAAAACTGGGTTTTTACACAGTAGTCATGGCAATCAAATGCAAGGACGCCATGCTTCAATTTGCACATTTCTCATCTTTGTTTTGATGTTGATCTGCTGAATGATGTTAGGCGCCTCCAAACAAGGAATTTGCAACCCCAAAAACAAATCAATTTGCTCCCAGACTCACACGTGCTTCTTCCCTTGACTTGTACAGCTTCCTAAACTCCCACGTGCCACATTAAATGCTCCTTTTTTCTGTTGAAACCCTCCAGTTTCTTTGGAATATATGTACACCTTGGCTTGGTGAAGAAACAATCTCAATTGCAAACTCAAACCCTCTCTTTTCGCCTCTTGAATAGTACGGCTTGCTACAATACTAAAAATGGCTTATGTCTTATTCAAACTTGCTGATGTAAACTGTAAATGCTAAAAGAAACTACTAAGTAAATTTGTGAGATGCTCTGATAATGACCCATGATGGAGACCATTCAATCTAGAACCCTTGGACAGTCTTCCATGCATGTAGATCCTATCCTAATCGAGGGGTTTCATCCTCTAATCAGCTTGAAGCTTCAAACTTGCAAACTTGTTGCTCAGCCATTGTTTTGTAAATAATATCTTGGATGATGAAAACAATGTTCTTTCCTCTCTTTATGCCTTCTCCAAATCCACGCCCAAGATTAGGATTTTGCTTTTTCAACAATAAAATATTAATATCTCTCTAACTCAAAATCCCACGCCAACTTGGCTTTGCATAATCATTTAATATTTTATCTTTGTCTTGAAAAGAACCCCTGTAATATCCCTTGCTGATATAGATGTGAAAAAATAAAGTTTTGCACCCAAGGAATATTTTCAAACAATTCAAATGCAAAGTTTGATCTTGCTGGTACAGAATTTCAGTCTGATTGTATGCTTGAGAAGTAATGATAAAATGCTTCAAATGCTTATGTATCAACACTACAATGATTAAACTACATTCTAAATGCAAATTTCACTCTTTTTGTTCTTTTCCAATGCACATAAATGATTTCTATAAGCAAACTAATCACCTACAGCCAAGTGACATTTTGTCATACAATTGGCATCCATACTAATTAGCTGAGTATGAATGATATTAAAATGCTCAATGACAACAATATATAACCAGCAACTGATCTCTCCTTGATTGAAATGATTTATTCAATACAAAGCTCATACAAGGTAGCCAAGACTCTTGGCAATTACAATATTTTTCCAATTTACAACAATGCTAGTAATAATATGCATCTACAGCTGCAAATATGACTATACTAAATGCAATGCTAGAAGTTGATAGAAATTTGAAGAACCTGGCCTCACGAAGCGCCTTGGATGAGAGACGAAGTAGCAATCAACAAGAAGCCCAAATGATATCCCCCAAGCCCAAATCGAATTGCTTAAGGTAGCAACCCTGTTCTTGCCTAGCAAATGTTTAAATAATTAATTGCAGCACCAAACTCCTTCCAATTTGCCCCTAAAACGATTGTCTTGGCGATAGGAATTGAATGCAACAATACCCAGAATGATTGGCCTCCTCAATCAAAAGATATGAGCAAAACATGAGACTCACATAGGCTGTTCGACCTCCATGACAACAGATTATGAAGGTCTGAAAATGCAACTGAACTTTACAAAATATCACCCAAAATACTCCCAAAGGGAGCACCCTTATTCTCCTCAATGAATCAATGCCAAAATGGTTGTCAACAAACAATCTTCTGCATACTCCAAACCAAGTCGACCTCCATGAAAGCTGAAGTAAGATGCAATAAGCTCAATGTGAAAGACTGACTATCTTCCGCTCACAATGCAACCCTTCGGAGGAATATTTCACCACCTCAGTTATGCTAATCAAAGGAAGTTTTTGTTTCCTATGATTCAAAGATGAAATATGCAGAAACCCTTGGCTCCACAAGAGAAATTATCAAATATCAATATCAAATCTGGATGATGAGAAGCAAGCCAACACCATCTATTTATTTATTTTCCCTCAAGGGGTCGGCCCCTTCTAGAAGCTTCCAACTAAACAATATAATATTATATTATATTTACACTTTATTATAATTTAAAAAATGTAACTCATAAAGTGCAAATATAAAATATAACACAATATGTTATCCAACAGTATGTTTTCTAATAGAATGTGTTATCAAACAGTATGTTATCAAACAATGTGTTATCCAACACCCAAGATACCATAAGAATCATCCAATTAATTCTTGAATCCATGGAGTGAGCCAACCACCATCTGGGTAACTACCATGAAGACCCCCTAAACATGCCCTATTAGCCTACGAGGGCCGTTGATAGGCTAATCCAACCACAAACAACATCAAGCTAGAAAAGGGGACATTACAACCCCCTTCACTTAAATGTTAATAAAGTTTATTAAAATGCATTTCTTTAATAAAGTCACTTTATTACTTTATTAATGGCCCAATTATAAAGTACTTTATCAAAGTAACTTTATAATATTAAATTAATAAGTCACTTTAATAATAGAATATCATTAAAGTAATGTGACTTAATAATTCAATAACTCTTGGCAAGAGTCTAGCAATAATCCCTCGAGAGTGTCCTATCACCATTACCAATTGCAATGTGGCGTCACAAAGCTTGATATTACTTACTATAAATAGCAAGTATTAATGGTGAACTCCTAAAATGCCTTCAAACAGCCAACCAAATGCTAGATCCCTGAGCTAAATAAGCTGGAATGAAACATCACGCCTCCTAAAGAACCTTAATCTCCCCAATGGGTCTCCTAAACATCTCGCTAGCCTATGGGAACCGCAGTCATAGGCTAACCCAAATCCCCCAAACCACTGGCTAGAAAGGGGACATTACATGGATCAAGTTGAGGTGGTGCCAAAAGTGGAAGAGGAATTAGTTGCCATAAGTATGATCCACACATGTTTCAATGACAAAGATTTTTATTGTTATATAAAGATGAAGAAAAAGTCATTACCAACTAAAGAAACTTCCAAAAGTTCTTGATTTATTTCATTTACTTTATTGGGTCATGACTTGCAATATTCTCCTTTAGTTTTATTTCACTACAAATAAGAAAGAATGTGGATAGTAGTTTATAGTTGGAGATTTTCCTAAAGATTCCTTGATTCACACCCTCACTTTCATTGGGAGTTGAATAATTATTTTAGTTGTGAGCTTTACATTATCCTATTTTTAAGGTTCATTGTTGTATTTTGGAGACATTATTGTAACTTCTCTTATTCCTATTATTTTTGGAGCCTTATTGTTGTAAGTGTAACCATTAGACATAAGGTAGTTAAATAAAGTCCTTTCTCTCATATAAATAAGAGAGATGTGGATGTCAATCAATAATCAATAATCAATAATCTATAGAATCAATAGTTGATCATTTGAATTTGTAATCAAGTGCAAAGCTGGAATTTAGTCCATAGTAACTTATTTATTACTATGGTTTAATTAAATAGAAGTCTCTTTGATGTAATTTCATCCTAGCTCAATGAAGGGATTCGATCTTCAAGCTAGTTGACGCAGGTCCCTCTTGTGAAGATGCCCATCCTTTAGTTTAGATCTATTTTTGTATATGGATGCATTTAATTCTTATTTACAATAATTTAATTACATAAGTACATTTTTATTATGTGTGTGTTCTTACAATCCATCGTTAGATTTCTTTATAGAAATTCATTTATATTTTCGATTCAGCAATTGTGTGGGAAGTTTGTAGCTTGGTATAGATTTCTAAGTCCACAATTTCCTTTCCCGAAAGTGTGCAATTTCCCTTCTACAATTGTGAATTTAATCTGTTAGTGTTTCCTTATATGTAACATTAAACACATTAGTCAACAAAAGTAACCACTAGTGTTGCATGAACAGTGTTGACTTCTTGTCAAATCTATGCCTCTAGTTGACAATTAAATGAAAGTGCATCATCAATAAATCAGACTGCTGCCTCTAGATTAGTCCCTTCAAGTTGTGGGCTAGCTTTTGCTACCCTCAACATTTTGATGGTTTGATTTTTCTCATCAATAAGTATTCCATATATAACCAATAATCTTATGGTATTGTATACGATCTAAAGAAGTGGAGGCGTTACCTACTACCCAAGGAGTTTGTATTATATAATGATCATCAAGAACTATAGATTATTAACAGCTAAGAAAAATTGAACCAAAGGCACATGGCATGGATTACGTTCCTCCAAAGCTATTCCTCTATATTGAAGCCTAGAATTGGAAAGCCAAACCAAGTAGCAAGCAAAATGTGTTGGTTATTAGAAATGACAGTGGAAGTCATCAGGTTTGATGCAATGAAAGAGGTGTACCAAGATGATGTGGATTATAGCAAATCATGGAATACATGCAAGGAGCCTTGAAGAGTAGATAGGACTCAATGATTCAGCTATCTCATCCAAGACAAATTGTCGTTTTGGAATCATAAGTTGTGTGTATCTTGAGGATCAACAAGGGGAACTTGATCAAAGAATTCACAATGGATAACACGTTAGACAATATGGCATGGATAAGACATATCTAAGCTTTGAGAAAGGTACTATTGGCCTAGAATGACTACTAAAGAGAAGAGTTATGTAAAAAATTGTAGAATTTGCTAAGATGTCAAAGGAAGAAATCTAAAGAAAGGTTTACATCAGCCACCACCTATTCCAGAGAGACTATGGGAGGGCATAAAATTGGTTGGGACCTTTCTCAACAATTTAGTCGGCTTTGTCCCGTGATTAGACAAAACTGTCATGGATTTCATATTAGGGCTGCCAAGAACTGAGAATGCCAATGATTCTATTTATGTTGTTGTAGATAGATTTTCCAAAATGTCACACTTTATAGAATGCAAGAAGACTAATACAAACAATATAGCTAATTTGTTCATTAAAGAAATGGTTAAACTACATGGACTACCAAAGAGTATTAGATAGGCACAACAAGTTCGTTTGCTTTTTTGGAGAACAATGCAAAAGAAATTAAAGACAATGCTACAATTCAGATTTGCACATCATCCACAAATTGACAGCCAAATGTCAATAGGAGCCTTGAAAAAATGTTGAAAAGTTTGGTTGGTGACAAACCAAACCAATGGGACTTGGTCTTACCACAGGCAGAATTTGCATATACCAACTCAATGAATAAAATCAAGTGGAAAGACACCTTTCCAAGTTGACTATGGACATATTTCAAACATAACAGAGTTGAGAAAGCTACCTGAATTGGACAAGAAGAGTGTTGAAGTAGGCGACTTCTCTATCTGCATGCAGGATTTACACAAATAAGTGAAGGAACAACTACAACAAAATACTCTCAATTAGAAAGAAAAGGTTAATTAAAGGAGAGTGCAGATATTTCAGACTAGGGATGCCGTGTTAGCACATTTGAAGGAAGAGAGTTTTCCAAAAGGAAATTATAACAAGCTAGAGTGGAAGAAGATAGGACCAAGCAAGATCATAAGAAAAAAATTAGCAATGCCTATGATTTAAAATAGCCAAGAGAGATGGGAATCAGTTTAAAATCCTATCTTTCTGATTTGTATGGTTTCCGTGTAGGACTACGAGCTGAGAGTGATCCTGATCATGAGGAATAAGCTATAGATTGGCAAGTTTAGATTTCAAAAGAGGAGCAAGATGAGGATGAAGCTATCTTTGAATCCAAGATTGCAAGGAAAACTAGAGAACAAGAATACCAAGAATATCTAGTCAAGTGGAAGAAAAGGGGTTCAAAGGACGTCACATGGATGAGCCAATCAAAGATTGGTCAACATGGTCAGCCATTTTCAGACTCCATGACAACATTGTGAGAAGGATGTTGTATTCAATGCAACAGCATTTCAACAAACTTTTAGATCTTAGGGGTACATGGTATGCCTAAAAAGGGAGTTACAATATTTTGTGAATTGTTGTTTTAGTATAGGAAAATAATTTGCTGAGTTGCTATTCTTAGGTGGAATCTGAGGTAGTGCTAGGAAATTTTTTTGGCGAGTTTACTAAAAACAGAAACAAGATCGGTAGTTGTTTTTATAGGAAAAAAAGTTGTTATTCCATAATGTAGAACATAAAATATGTGTTTCATGGCATTTCGAGGATGGGGATGAGGGGATGACAGGGGACGCATTTTATGGACAGCGATCTGAGGGCCATTTTTTTTGGGACAATAGGGGGGGGAGAGGGGATGGCAATTAATAAATTTTTCAAAATATATATATAGATAGAGAGAAAGACTCAAGTTTCTACAAGTTAATGGACAGCAATAAATATTAACAGCAGTAAAATTGTAAATTTAATCATGACAATAGTATAACAACAATAAAATTTAATCATGACAACAATATAACTACAGTATATTATATAAAAAAATATTTGATTGTTCAAATTTTGAAGTTTAAAGTTTAGAAATTAAAAAACATTAAACTCAAAATCTCAAACTTTAAAATACAATTGTGCCTCATCTAGGCTATCAATATCAAAAAACTCAGAGCTATTTGTGTCATCCATTGGCTGAAGCTGTGGTTCATCCAATGAAATTCTAAACAATCCCAATTGCACTCCTCCTCATCAATCTACATAACATCTTCAGGATCAACATCCCAACATGCTACTAGAGTCCATTAATACCAGTAGTTTGTTGATCTTGAAGTCTCAAGGCACTATGAACTGCAACTAGTTTTTTTGCTTGTTTAGAGGTAAGCATGTTCCTCTTGATCAAGTGCATGAAGCCTTAGGTGAACCAATTCCTCTCTGTAGTAGAGTAACTAGCAATTTGTGAGAGTAGACAAATAGCAAGTTGTTTCAACTTCGATGTGTTTTTCCCATGAAAATTTCACCATCCAATGGTGTTTTTTTTATGCAATAATGGATCTATCCATCTTAGCCTCTGGCTTGTTGAATGTAGGACCTTGAAGATCAAAAAACTAAAGCCACCACTCTTGAAATATGGTTGTCTCCTCACTATCATACATCTTACAAAGGGCCTTCATAAACCCCTCCATTACTTCATCATCTTCAAAAGTAAGAATACAACCAAGTCTAAGTGTGTACCACTTGGGATTTAAGAGCATAGGCAGCCTTATGAAGAGGGCTGTTTATTGTGTTCAACCTATTTGTGACAATAAGTTTGATATGATCCTCATAGAATTGTAATCCAGGATCCTTATCACTAATTGCTTGCCTCATTTGATCAAGCATGCTATCAAAAGTCTCATAAATATTTCCAATACTAGGAGAGCCTATATCTACATACTTGTAAAATAATAAGCACTGATTTTTGCAGTAATAGAAGCACTATTCCAGATTGTATTTGAAATTAAAATCCACAGATAATTTTAAATAGAGAGACTAAGCCTGTAAGAGATAGAATTTCTACGCACACCATAATCTGAGATCAAAGTTCGGCACTTTATTAATATCAGGGACATACAATTTGCTTACAATAACCCGATCAGCCAAATTCACAATTCCGCCACCAAACAGAATTTCAATTTGATGCCCAATGACAACTGCGGATTTGAAAGTGTGAGTCGGTGCCTTGAATTGTGAGTTCCCGTAACACCAAATACCCTGTGCTATCGAGACTGTATGCGTTGTTTCCAGGCGTTAGAATTTACCGAACCCGTGAATACTTCAATAAGTCAAGCGAACCACAGAAAGCTGATCCCGAGTGGCGTGTGTATGCAGGTGGAAGTGGGTTGGATATAGGTGACGGGGTTTGAATGATAGTGCTTGGGTGGAATCCCAGAAATCAACGCTCTCCAAAGCTCTCCTGGTGCGGCCAGAGCCACAAGGCTTGGCCAAGCGCTTATCGCCCAATGCACTCGATGACGAATCGGCCTATGTGATGTATCGATATCTCCAAACCAAGTCGCTTGGGAAGCGCGCCTACCAGAACTATGCCCCTACAACGATGAATGATGAAATGAGTGAGGTGGAAAGGAAATGCGAGCAACACGAATCAGCTCAGGTAGAGGCTACGCACACCTGAGTGCTCCGATTGAACAGCTACGCCTTCAATCAGCCAAGCAAGACTATTTCCCAAATTCGTGATAATCAAAATGAGGCAATCGATCCAGTTAAATACTAACTTGACAAGCCGATTTGAAGATGTCAGCCAGAGAAGAAAATAAAAATATAAATTCAAATTTTAATGTTGGCACTACTCAAGTGAGTCGGCCCAGCGAAAATATTTATTTTATTTATTTAGTGTTAAAAAACACTATTTCAAAATTCTTCCCTCCAAAAGTCAATTTGAAGGTTCGGGAACATTACAATACTTGATTACCCCCACAACAGGTGATATGATAGAGAAAATATATTTATAAGCAACATTTAAAAATTAGAAGCCATTAACACTATTAATAATGTAAATAAAAATTTAAAAATAAAAACAAAGTCGAAACATATTAATTATTAAATAATTTTTTCTTACTTGATATTGGACCACCAAGTGTCATTAAGCACCACTTCTCTCATCTTCTTTCCTTTTGTTGTCTTTGATTGAGCCCATTATTTCCACTCTCTACAACCCACCATGGACTATAGAGCATCCTACACCTCCAACATCCTCTACAACAAAATAAGATAGTTAGCATATCTAGTCTCAACTAGTCTGAAATTTTTTTTCTTTGAATAAGATTGGAATAATGCAAGTGAAATGTGATGGTTACATACAAACATTTATATGTCTCTAGCTTCGACCACTACTATCTTCACCTAATTTATTTTGACAATGTCTTTCAAAGCATGTACACAACATAGGGTCCAAAAAATATGTTTGTAAATGCTCTCAACTATCAAACCAGCTAACTTACAAACACGAGTTGAATCTATCACAACTTGCACAACATTAGAATACTCAACCTCCTCTATGGCCTCCTTCAAATGGGCAAATTGGTAACCAACATTCTTACATTTTCCAAAGCAATCAATAGCTCTACAAAAGTATGAACCAACAACACATGTAATAATAATATAAATGAGTGGTTGATGTCAAATATTAGTCCACCCATCCATGACAATGGAACAACCAGTCCTCATCCATGTTTATCTCATCTCCTCCATCAATATGTTCACCTTTGAATATTGCTTGTTGAGGAGGGAGGTATGCAATCTAAGTTCTCCAAGGGGAACATAAGAGGGTCCAATTGTCATTCTATTTCTTAGCATAGCTGTGAAATAAGGAGATCTTGCCAAATGAAATTGGATGGTATGGCAATAAAAAACTTGACCATTTAGTCATCAACTTGCTTAAAATTTTAAAAATTCATTAACCCTACCACTGTATGTTTCTCACCTATAATAGAAGTGGCCTTCCCCTTCCCTTTATGACACCTCTCTCCAACTGATACATTAGAATAGTCATCAATAGATTGCAATGTTTTGGATGAACATTACTTAGTAGTACTAGTATTTTTTTTCCTCACTATCCCCAACCAACTTTACCATTTCAACCTATTGTTCCAATATTATATATTTACAAACTCTAATCTCATGTCCACTCTCACCTAATAAATGGTGTGTAACCCTACTATAGCTCCCATGATAATCAATGTTGCAAATATGACACAACCAACGCTTGTTGCCCCCCTTAATTTTACCCTTATTAATGTTTAAATTGGTGGCAAATTGAAGCAAGGGATTTGGCAAGTTGAAAGAGCATTTTGCAAATTTTTGAAGGGCATGCAAAACAATGTTGTGGAGTTCCAAAAGAACCTGTGTTTGAATTTTTAGAATAAGAAGAATGATCTATTATGTTTCCTTCAACTTCTTCACTACCCATCTCATTCACATTCACATTGTCATCCTTGCTGCTAGTGCTCATTTTGTGGCTCTTTTGTGTGACAACAAACTTAAATAAAAAACACTTTAAAACTAATTAAAAACCATCTCTAACAAGATAAAAAGTTAAAATATAAAAACAAAAGTCAAAATAACCTTGATGCAATGGTTGTTGCTAAACCAATTGATTTCTTCTTTGAATCTTCCAATTCTAAGTTTCTAACTTCTTTGTATTATTGAATATTTAGTTATGTTACATGTTGAGGCATCCCCACCCCTTAAACCCCCATCCCTATGAATGTAATATTGATCGATAATGTCTCCAACAGCAATGGCATGCAACCTCTAGCGCACAATCAATGCCAATAAAATTAGAAAATAGAATAAATGTTTTGAAGTTTTCAATTGTTCTTTTGTATATTAGGGAAAATAAGGGGCATGGGAGGGCTTGTGGGACCCCCACACCCCATTTAAACCCAATAAAAAATTGCCAAATGTCCTTTTTCTATGTTATCGATCTGCAACAGGCAAGTCTCGGGTTCAGGTCAAGTTTGGCCCTCGTTCAGGTTTAGATCCACTCCACCTACAAGGCCACCCAGGGTCCCACGTTTCACCTACAGGTCGTTTCTCCTGGTGCCCATGCCCAACCAATGAATTTCACCATTTTTTAATTTTTTGAACCAAAAAATGAAATTCCCCACCTCCACCCCCACCCCGAACCCTAAAACGTGGTATAGAAGACATCTAAAAGACAAAAGCAAACTAATTTCTCATATTGTGAATGGAAAACAAAAATATTACTCATCATTGCTAAACTTTTTTTCTTGTTTTCCATTGCACGAATAGAGTTGAAGATTGATTGGTGAATGTTCTAAAATTGGTTAGGTAGCTATTCCTATGCATTTGAGGAAGATTTCTTCAAAAGAGGTAGGTTTTTCTCAATTTTTTGGTATTATTTTCCTTCTTTTTTTTTTTACAAATGAGCTCTCTTTTTTTATTTTGAAGTTTATGTTTTGTTTTCATTCTTATAGGAATCTATAACGCATGCTTTATTTTTTAAAATGAATTAAGTTGTATATATATTTTTTTGTTTTCATTTGTTTCAATTCTTCGAATGTATTATTTATTAAACTTGTTGCCTTAGGAATTACAGTGCCATCCAATTATAGCTTTGTGAGCCAACCCCACTTCAAAACAAACCCAAACTCTCCCCTTTGGAAATATGTTGAAATGGTATAGTGGCTTCTAGATGGTGGGGGTCATGTTTGGATTTGTAATTAATGTAATGTTAGATATTCGATCTCATATAGTCGAGTGAAAGGCCATTTGTTCAAGATCCCTGGACTAGGTATCAAGTTTTTCCTAGAAAATATGGTAAAGACATTCCAGAATCACAAGTCTTGGAGCAAGAAAAAGCAAATCAAGCAGCGGGCCATAAATCAAATTATCCTTTGTTAAAGAAAGGATCTCGAGGGATGAAGCCCCCTCCACTACCTTCTAATATTCAACCTCTAGAGAGCCACTCATTTTTCTCCACACCTAAAGAACAACCTATGGCCTCTACACATAAGAGATCAAAGGGACCATTGGAAATGGCATTTCATAACAAGTCTTGAGAGATTGTTGATCAACACATAGCAAGATGTGTCTATGTGAATGGATTGGCATTCAATGTTGTTGGCTCACCATATTGGCAACAAATGGTGAAAGCAATTAATGAGGCTCCAAAAAGGTTCAAGGGCTTGGGTTATAAGGTGTGTAGCACCTTACTAGAAAAAGAGATGATGTTTGTAGAGAAGCCCTTGAAGCCCATAAAGGAATCATGGGCCGAAATAGGGGTGTCCATCGTTTCTGATGGATGGAAAAATGCAAGAATCGGCCATTGATCAATGTTATTGCAATGTCACCTAAAGGGCTAATGTTCTCGAGAGTAGTAGATACTGAAGGGGAGGTGAAGGATGGTGCATTTATTGCTAACATTCTTTGTCAAGCCATTGAGGAAGTGGGCCCTTGAAATGTTGTACAAGTTATAACAAACAATGCCAAAAATTGTAGAGTGACTAGGTTATTGGTTGAGGAGTGTTATTCACACAATTTTTGGACACCTTGTGCTGTCCACTCCCTCAACCTTATGCTACAAAAAATTGACACCAAGATTGATTGTATCAAACAGATGTATGCTGAAGTTGAAGAGATCCAAATGTTCATCACCAACCACCATATGTCAAAAGGCATATTTACAACATTCTCAAAATTGGAGCTGCTAAAAGTAAGTTAAATATGTTCCACTATAGTAAACCTTTTAATTTTATTGTAATTTTAAATTTTGTAAATTTTATTTTTCTAATTTTGATTTTCAAACAAGTTGTTGAGACCCATTTTGTCTCCAACACAATTGTGTTGAGACGAATTTGTGAAGGTTTGTGAGGCACTTTCTAACATGATCATCAGCCCAAATTGGTCCATATGGAGGCAATCTAGCACTACAAGGGCAGCAAAAGTTAAGCAAATGATCCTAGATGACATTTTGTGGGATCGTGTTGAGTATCTCCTTAGTTTCACTGAACCCATATTGAGCATGCTCTATTATACTGACATGGATAGGCTTTGTTTGGGTGAGATATATGATGGCATCAACTCAGTGATTGAGAAGATGAAATCCATCATAAATGTAAAAGAGAGAAAGATCCCTAAAAAAATTTATTTGAACAACTCCACAAAATCATTGAAGAGAGATGGAACAAAATGACCACCCCACTATATCTTCTTGCCTTTGCATTGAGTCCCAAATATTACAGTGTTGAGCTCCTTTCTATGTCAATAAGAGTTGCCCCATGTAGAGATGTTGAAGTCAATTGATGGTACAAGGCAGCACTTTGCAAACTCTTCATTGATCCTGACAAGCAAGATGCAATATGGTTGAGTTCATGAATTTTGCATGCTTCAATGACTTTAGTGTTGATGCTCTTTGAGACAAGTATAAGGTCAATGCTCATAGTCGGTGGTACTTCCATGGCCAATCATTCACACACCTACAACCTCTTATGATCAAAATTTTATCACAAGTTTTATAAAAAAATCATTTATCTTTTAAGTTTAATTTATATTTTAATTTTATAATTTAAATTTTTAAATTTTGCTACTCTTAACTGTCTAATTTTGTTTTAATGGGTTGCTAGTTCATCTATATCTAAGAGGAATTGGATAACATACTCCTTCATCCACTCAATAAAATACAATCAACTACACCCAAAAAAGGCAGAGGACTTGGTGTATGTGCATTCAAACTTGCAGCTCCTTACAAACAAACAAAGTGGCTACAAGGAAGGGGACACAAGGAAGTGGAATATCCAATCAAAGCATATTGACTTGGATGCTTCCACTTCTCACTTTGCTGCACTTGATGTTGACGGTGAGCCAACTAGTGAACATGAGAGTGCTAGTGCCAATGCCAATGTCAATGCCAGTGGCACTATTTGTGATTCTTCTAATTTACTAGTACCTACATCATCTAATACAAATAGTGATGATTTTTTATCAATGATGGCTGATTGTTGACACGACATTATTATTTTTTAACTTTAATATATATCATGACATTCAAGTTTGACTAATATTTGATTATTAATATGGTGGGTTTTTTATTATATAATATAGGATGCTATGTGTGGTGTATTTTGAACTTAATTACTGCTGCAAATATGTATAGACAAATCCAACCCCAAAAAAAATTTGACCAAACCCACAAACCGAACCCTTGAACCTAAACCTGAACCCGAACTAGTACCAAGACCAATAACTTAGCTTCTTTTTTTAAAACAATAAACTTGGTCTGCTTTTAGCAAGGGACACCTATTTGTCCCCATGATGGTTGAGGAACGTCTAAGACATCCCTAGCCACCTCAAGGATAGCTAGGTGTCCCCTATGCATTTCCTTTCATCCCTAATTATATGGATGTGTTTTTGAAATGTTTTTGAAATTTCTTGATTAGGGGGGACATCCTTTCCATCCTACCCTCCCAAAATGCCTCAAGGGACAAGGACGGGGCTTTGAAGGCCAGGGACGCATCCCCATGTAACACAACAAAAAATATTTTTTTGAGATAAGTTTTTGTAGTTTGGTGAATGATATTTTTAGCATTTACGCTTAATTTTGGAATGATTTTGTTGTCCTTTTTTAATATTATTTCATATTGATTGGCAGATCACCAAATTTACCCATTTATATCTTGTGTTCACTCTCTCTTCTCTTCTTTTCCAGAACCAAAATTTTATTTTGGCTCTTTACAACTATGTTACCAATCCGCCCTAGGGGCCTCTAGGTCCTCGTCTAATCTAACCCGGGTCTAGGGTCTGAGTCTAGTCCTTTGTGGGTCCGGACAAGGTCGGGCCCACAACCTATGGGTCTAGCCTTGCTGAACCCAAGCAGACCCAAGGCGAATTTCACACCTAGGCACGAAATTTGAAAAAAAAATTACTATTTTTTGACATAAAAATATTAAATAAAGCCCCCCAACCCTAATTTATGAGTAATAAAACATATAATAGTCAAAGAAAACTCATTTATCATATTGTGAATGAAAAACAAAAAAAATCCCTCCATTGTTGAACTTATTTTCTTACTTGCCATTTCACGGATAGAGTTGAAGATTGATTGTTGAACGCTTGAAGTTGGTTGTTGTGCTATTCCTAAGCATTTGCAAGTGTCTGTTTGTTGCCAAGAAGATCGTAAAGGAAGATTTCTTTAAAAGAGGTAGATTTTTTGAAGATTTTGGTTTTCTTTCTACATTTTTTTTTACAAATGAACTCTCTTGTTTTGTTTTGAAGTTTTTGGTTTGTTTTCATTCTTCTAGGTATCTATAACACATGCTTAATTTTTTAAAATGAATTAAGTTATTAACTAATAAGTTGTATTTATATATTAAACTTTTTTTTTTTCAAATTTCATTGGTTTCAATTCTTTGAATAAATTGAATGTGTTGTTTATTGAACTTGTTACCTTAGGTATTACAATGGCAACCATTTTTAGCCCCACAAGTCAATTTCAATTCAAAACAAACCCAAACTCTCCCCTTTGGAAATATGTTGAAATGGTACAACTTCCAGTTGGTGGAGGTTATGTTTGGATTTGTGGTCATTGTAAAGATAGATATTCGAGCTCATGCAGTCGAGTGAAAGGCCATTTGTGCAAAATCCCTAGACTAGGAATCAAATTTTGTCCAAGTGAAGATGTAAAGGCATTCCAGAATTGCAAGTATTGGCATATATTGAAGAGTAAGAAAAAGCAAACCAAGCAAGAGGTCGTAGATCAAATCATCCTTTGTTAAAAAAAGGATCTCGAGGGATGAAACCCCCTACACCACCTTCTCATTTTCAACCTATAGAGATCCATCCATTTATGTCCATACCTAAAGAGCGACCTATGGCCTCTACACATAAGAGATCAAAGGGACCGTTGGAAATGGCATTTCAAAATGAGGCTAGAGAGATTGTCGATCAAGATATAGCGAGATGAGTCCATGCGAATGGATGGCATTCAATGTTGTTCGCTCACCATATTGGCAAAAAATGGCGAAATCAATTAATGAGGCTCCAAAAGGGTATAAGAGGAGGTGTGTAGCACCTTATTAGATAAAGAGGTGAAATTTTTAGAGGACTCCTTGAAGCCCATAAGGGATTCGTGGAACAAAACAAGGGTGACCATCATTTTTGATGGATGGAAAGATGCAAAAAATCGCCTGTTGATCAATGTTATTGCAGTGTCGCCTAAAGGGGCAATGTTTTTGAGACCAGTGGATTGTGAAGGAGAGGTGAAGGATGGTGCATTTATTGCTAACATTCTTTGTCAAGCTATTGATGAAGTGGGCCCTAGAAATGCTGTGCAAGTTATAACAAACATTGCAAAAAATTGTAGGGCTGATGGGTTATTAGTTGAGGAGCGGTATTCACACATTTTTTGGACACCTTGTGCTATCCACTCCCTCAACCTAATGCTACAAAAAATTGGAAAAAAAATTGATTGAATCAAACAAAAGTATATGCTGAGGCCGAAGACATCCAAATGTTCATCACCAACCACCATATATCACAAGGCATATTTAGAACATTCTCAAAATTGGAGTTGTTGAAAGTAAGTTAACTAATAAACATGTTTCACTTTAGCAATATTTTAAATTTTATTTTATTTTGATTTTCAAATAGGTTGTTGACACTTGTTTTGCCTCCAACACAATTTTGTTGAGACGACTTGTGAAGGTTCATGAGGCACTCTCTAACATGACCATCAGCCCTAATTGGTCCATATGGAGGCAATATAGCACTGCAAGGGCAACAAAGGTTAAGCAAATGATCCTAGATGACATTTGGTGGGATCATGTTGAGTATCTCCTCAGTTTCACTGAGCCCATATTGAGCATGATCCTTTATACTGACATGGATAGACCTTGTTTAGGTGAAGTATATGACGGCATCGACTCAATGATTGAGAAGATGAAAGTCATCATCAATGCAAAAGAACAAGATCCCGAAGAAACGTTTTTCAAAGGACTACACAAATTCATTGTAGAGAGATGGAACAAAATGACCACTTTGTTGTATCTTCTTGCTTTTGCATTGAGTCCCAAATACTATAGTGCTCAGCTCCTTTCAATGACAACAAGAGTTGCTCCATATAGAGATGTTGAAGTGGCTCTAGGGTACAAGGTAGCACTTCGCAAACTCTTCACTGATCGTGACTAATGTGACATAGTAAGGGCTGAGTTCATGGGTTTTGCATGCTCCAATGATTGTGGTCTTGATGCTCTTCGAGACAAGTACATGGTTGATGCTCATAGTTGGTGGTACTTCCATGGCCAAGCAAACATGTACCTACAACCTCTTGCAATCAAAATTTTATCCCAAGTAAGTTTTATAGTCAAAATCTTTTGTCTTTTAAGTTTTATAATTTTATTTATATTTTAATTTTTAAATTTAATTAGTTAAATTTTGTAACTCTTTGTAAGATCCCTTGCTAATTCTGATGTAAATTTTCAATTTTCAACACTCGGACATTTTGTCAAACATTTCGCAAATAAACTTTTCTACTGCTGTATTCTTTTTGTATTTTGATGCAAATGATGAATATAAGAAGACTTTATTTGAATATTCTAGTGGCTGAGATAAAGAGATAGATGCAATGCAAGGTATTTCTTATTCTATGTAGCTGAGAGTTCATACAATCATGCTGCTGCAGCAAGTGGCATTGTGACAAACAGTTTCCTTGCAAATTCCAACTCTATTAGATATGGGACTACAATGCAATTTATTACAATGTTGTAAAAGTAACATTCAATCCATGTCTGCCTTCGTTAGATGGGATGATTTACAACTAAACAGTGACAATGCAATTCAATGGCAGCTAACTACTGAATTTTACAATCTGCAATTCTTATTAGCAAATCACAATCTCATTAACTTGAGTCCAGCGACCAACTCAAAATGAAAATACAACTTCAATGAAAACTATTAATGAAACCTGGGAAACGTTCTGATAGAGCAATGATAGTGAAAAGGGCCAGGTCGAACTCCTTGGAAAATATGACATCCTTTTGATACTAAGAGGCAAAGCTGGTTGTATTCCCAGAATGACGTTTTTATTTCAGATTCTTTGATTTCTTCAAAATGACACGTCAATTTCTTCAAGCTTGGACTTTTACCTTAGTCTGCCTCCTCTAAAAATTGTTCCAATCAACAATACCATTTAAATGCTAATAATATAGATCGCACCTTTTTTAATGATTCGAGCTGCTTCCAACTGCTCTAAAAAGAAAGTGATTCTTCTTTTGCCTTTTAGCTTTTTGTCTTATCTGCTTTTGACAGTTCTTGTCCTTACATGAAGACCCACTAATTTGCTGCGTTGGGATTATTTGAAGGAATATGATACTTTTTTATACTAAAACCAGCGCCAAAATGTTCTTGAATATCCATGATTTCCTCAAAGAAATCATCCTCCAAGCTATAGTAATTGAATACTACCAAAATGCATATATTTACTTCCAAGCCATGAATTTTCAAAGATTAAATTCGTCCTTCTGAAAATTGTCTTCCTTTTTCAAAGAGAAATTCGATGTTCTTCAGACTGAAATATTTCTCAAAATCTGTAATATCAAGTTTCAATAATTAAGCTGCAAAAATCGAATTTCCAAACTAAAGCTATCTTCCCCAAAAACTTGAAATATCATTCTCCAAATCAATTTAACCTTACTCTCCAAAATTTGGTCTTAAGACCATTAAATTTTGCAGCTAATAGAATCAGCAAACTGTAACCTCCTCTTGAATGAAGATGCAACAATACATCAGCTGTTGCTCTCCTACGAAGCTCTGATTGCAACAATAATCCAGCTGCTGCAATGATGAAGATGTGATAATAAACCAGCTATCACACCGATTCAACTAGGGCAATAATACATCAGCTATTGCACCTATCAAATCTCTCCAATTAAGCACCTATAGAAACCTTGGATGGATTCCTCAACAACTCCAACTAGGGTTGATCTTTTACAACCGAATGTGGTACTCTAGAGTGTTCAAACCCTCCAGCAAGCAAAGCATTCAACTTCTTACCAAACTGGTAATGAGAAATGAGATTCAAGTCGAGCTTGCCCAAATGCTAAGCCAACAGCTCCTTATATATATTTTTCATTGACTTTCCAAGAAGCTTCTAGAAGAATATTATTTTATTCCTCAAGTGACTTTTATAATTTATTATTTTATTTTAAGTCACTTTATTATTAAATTAATTAAATATAAAGTCATTCCTTTTAATATTATATTTTATTGGAATAACTTCAATAAATAATTAATTTAATATCTCCTCCAATTCGGGGACATGACACTCTTAACTATCTAATTTGGTCTTAATAGGTTGCTAGTTCATCTTCATCTAAGAGGAATTGGAGCACATACTCCTTCATCCACTCAATAAAGTGTAATAGACTACATTCAAAAAAGGCAGAGGACTTCGTGTATGTGCATTCAAACTTGTAGCTCCTTACACACAAAGAAAGTACCTACAAAGAAGAGGACACAAGGAAGCGGGATATCGAGTCAGAGCGTCTTAACTTGGATGCTTCCACTAACCAATTTGCTGCATTTGACGTTGATGATGACTCTAAGCCAGCTAGTGCTAGTGCCAGTGCCAGTGCCAGTGGCACTATTTGTGGTTCTTCTAATTTACCACTACATACATCATCTAATATGGATGGTGATGATGATATTTTTGATGACCCATATGATATTTGATCAATGATGGCTGATTGTCGACACTTGACATTATTATTTTTTACCTTTAATCTATATCATGGCATTCGAGTTTCATTAATATTTGACTATGAAATTGGTGGTGTATTTTGTTATGTTATTTGACTATTAATATGATGGTGTATTTTGAACTTAATTACTGCTGCAAATATGTATATATTTCTGATTTTTATATGTTTTTGTATCAACGAACCCAACCCCAAAAAAAATTTTGCCCAAACCTACAAACCGAACCCTCAAACCCAAACCCGAACCGGTAACTTAGCTTTACAACTAGCATCTTGGTTTTTTGTTTTTTCCCAACAATTCTTAGTGTTTTTCCCTCTTGCATCAAAAACTGTGTCGATGAATGTAAAAGCATAACCATTAAGCATGTTTATTTCTACATCCTTTTCTCTATCTTTTCTACTTGTGTTCCTCTTACTTGCTACTTCTCTAGTGAGAGATTGTCTCACATTCTATGCTAACTATATTGTTTGATTTGCACTATATTTCCTACTTATTTGCTTTCCTTTTTTAATGCAATACTTTTCTTTGGCTCTTGAAAGCCATTTCTCTCATCTTGGCTTGTTATCTCCTACTTTGGTGGTAAGGGACAATCTCTGAAAAAGTGACCATGACAAAATCCACATCAAAAGGCAATACACTCATATTTTATTTGTTGGGACAATTCAAAACATCCTGCAAATTAATGTTTTTTGAAAGAGGCCGATTTGATTCCAAGACAACATAATCCCTTTCCCAAGGTAACTTATTCAAAGACATTGAGTGTTGAAGTTATCAATTCAAAAGACATACTCATTCTAAAATTTGTGGGGGCTGTAATAAGTCCAAATCATGCTGGTGCTAAGGAATGCACCTCCTCCATTGACTTGAAACCCAGGTGCCAATGTTTCATAAAGGATCCTGAATTTTTCTAGAACCAGGGCCCAGCTGGAAAATTTTGATCATATTCAGCTTCATTTACAAATACTACTCTAAAATAACCTCTTTGGCATAAATTTCTTTTGTACGCATGCTGTTTCTTTTAAAATTGAAAGGCTCATTCATACAGATTTCTCAACAAAAATTGTACACCCAGAAACCTGCAAATCAATGCCCTTGTAGCCAACTTTGGAATTTCAACATTGAGTCTGATTGATCCAATCGAAGGACTGGAATCTTCTCTATCACTTCTAGAGATGCATTTTTTGGTCTCTTATTTTGTTTGTCCTTGTGCTTTTGAGATTCTCTGCTTGTCGCTTCTACCAGCCTTCAGGAGATAGGACCTTGATCTGATCACAACTTATCTGAAAGAATGGCCTATGGGGACCTGTACACCACCCCTCCTAAAAACATGCTAAATTTATATCAAAGTCTTCATGAGAAATATCAATCTTAAAGCTTCAATCTTTAAGAGCTTCAAAGCAACTTGGAGAGCGTAACAAAAAACCCTGCTGGAGGTCCTGATTGTTTTCCTCTGTGGCTATGCTTAGCATTATTTAAAGGTTCCTAGCATGAAAAATAATGCTGAAATTATACTAGAGTATTTAAATTTTAACAATTTTATACTTGCATCTGCTTATTATTTTTAGGGAGTGTTGCAAAAGAATTGCACTGCAACACAGAAACAGTTATAATTTATATTCATTGAACAGTTAATACAGGAAACAACTATTCTCATTTATTACAGTGAAAGATTTGTGATTGTGCAGTTTTTATTATGGCCGGTCTGCTACATTGGGTGGAGAAAAACGCCACCCCACTTCATATCAAGAAAGAGAACAATTGTGGCCCTTGTGGATGTCTAACATTTTATCATGCCTTCTACTTCATAATTGTTACAGTATGCCTTACATCCTCTTTTACACTAACATTATGTGGCCTTAAATGTAGAACCTTGATATATGCAGTAAAACTGATACTATTTTCTCTTTCTGAGGCAGATTGCTACTGTGGGATATGGTGATATTTCAATGAATTCAGAATGGGGTCGTGCTGTTGCTTTACTTATCATATTGATAGCCTTAGTCATTTTACCTGTACAGATTAATAAAATCATGGATCTTGCATCACGAAGGTGCACTTTAATACTGCAATTGTTTTAAAATTATCCTTTGTTTATTCAGATGCTTACAAGGCATGATTTAATACAGCTATATCTATCCAGTTTATTGATGAATTAAGACAGTTACATTTATCCAATTATTAACGTGATTATACATTCTCAGGCCATATGGAGGAAAACTTTCTGTGCAGAAATTTATTAATTCAAGATTTGTTATAATCAGTGGCAAATTATCATATCGAACAGTGCAGGACTTTCTTTCAGAGTTCTATCATCCTTCTCATGATAAAGGTTGGGAAATTAATAAAATCATAATTTAAGATTTTGCTTAAATTTCTTTATGTAGTATTTTTAAACAAGCATGGACACAACTAAGAATGTCTGTCTAGTCAATGCATCTTCTGGCACAATCAGAGATCATATTTTTCAGATTAAATGTATTGGATAACTCTTTACATTAATGTTTTTTACTCTATTCAGATATGCCAGCATTTCCAATTGGAGTTGTGATTATGGCTCCATATAAACCCTCGTAAGTTTCTAACCTCTGAAAAATTGTCCAAGATTGCTCTAAATGATTCTCTAGTCTTTGAATTCATGCATTCTAAGTGTTACACATCTAGGTTTGTTACAGTAAAAATCTACATATTATTGTAGCTCTCTTTCCTTTTTGTTGCTTCTGGATAATTTATTTTGTTCTCTTCATGCATTTGTGCTTTCCAATGTACAGGTTTGAGATGAAGATACTCCTAGCAAATTATAAAGGTCGTGTAGAGTTTATTGAGGGCACCCCTTTGAATGAATATGACCTTGACCGTGTTAGTGCTAAGATGGCTTCAGCTGTATTCTTAAAGGCAGACCAACAAGCTGCGGTAAGATTCTAAATTTTGTTTCTATCCTATTAGATGATTATTTCTTTTTTATTTAAAATACTGTTCACAAGTATATATTGAAAAGTCATACTATCACCGTGTATCAACCTGATACTTATAGGAATACGCTCTTTGAACCTTGGACACCAAAAGGATCAGTCTTAAGTTGACGTCTTCACCATTAAGCTATACATTGCCCTGTTCATAATAAAAATATATACTAATTAATCAATCTGCATAAGGTGATTTTATTCCTGGTGATTATGTGTTTGAAGAATCCTGATGCAGAGGATGCAGCACAATTTATTCGTACATTGAGTGTACATAGATACTGTGGCACAGGGGTTCGAGTTATCGTAGAGATGTTGAAACCTGAGAATCGAAAAAGTGCTATTTTAGACGATGTAGGAGTTGAAATTGAGATTGTCTGCCCAGAAGCTATCCGCTTTCAGCTGCTTGCTCAAAGGTTTTTTATTTTGTATCATTTGTCACGAATTGGTTTGCTAAAGTATACTTGAGTGTTTTTAAATTTGTATATATCTCCATTTCAGCTGCCATGTCAAAGGGCTGCCAACCTTTTTAACAAATCTGTTCAAGTCTGGCTTGGTTGTCTCTGGTACTGGATCTGAACATTGGCTGCAACAATATTCAGATGGATGCAAGCAGCAAGTGTTTCCAGTAATATTGCCTCCTTGGTTTCAAACAGAAGGATTTATTTTTGAAGAGGTCAGTCATTGCTCCTAAATTGCATTTTGACCTTTCTAGCTATGCAATGTGAAGACAGAGAAGCATTCTACTTATTCTAAGACTCGAACTGTGCAATTATGAGGTGGTGACTTAAAGAATGTTAACAAATGGTTTTGACTTCAACAAAACTCCTATTCTAACTATTTATATAATAATTTGTAGCATTTTTACATGATATCTTACAAAGAGGGCTAAAGAAGAAGGAAATCCAAAAATGCTGGACTGAAATGTCGATACAAACCATTCATAGATTGGCTTTACTATATTTGATTCAACCACATTGCACAACTTTTGTCCTGTTTGTGTTTCCTTGAGGAATTGATATGTATGACTTTTGTAGTAGAGCGGATTAAATTTTTTGGTTTTCAATTGCTAAATAGCCACAAATATCCTTTTTCCCCCTTTTGTACAGGCTGCAGAGGTAGTTTACAGGAAACTTCATGTTATACTATTTGGCCTTGACATTCTGAAGGATATGGCAAGGGAAGTAGTGCTATACCCAAAAGGGCACCAGATTTCATCTTCCGATATTGGCTTAGTTATTGCTGAAGACCTTTGGGAAGCAGAGGAAGTTTCTAAATTGGGACATCAACCATCTTTTTTCTGTTTGAAGCAGATATGCAAGCATTTATATTGCAGAAGTTCCAAGGAAAAATATACCATACAAGAAAATAAACTCTTGGAGGATATTAAGAAGAGAAGACTTCTTCAAGCCGCAACACCCATGGCTCCCATAACTTCTGCTCTTTCATTCAGTTATGATGATTGTATAGAGAAATCAAGTCAGAGCCAGATACGAAAGATTATTTCTGCCAGCAATGAGAATGATCAATCATCAAGTGACTCACTTTCTGACAGAGATACTTCTTCTGCCGGACTAAAAAACATATATCCACTGGAGAAAGCAATGGACATTGCGACAACCTGGCCACCACAACAGAAGCAAATGAAACCCAATCCATCAATTTTGGAACGAAGGGAGGATGTCATAATGAAAAACTTGTATGAGAGAACCATACCAATAATTAATCCGAATGCACCATATGTTTTGGTGTGCATTCAGGGAAAATGGCCCATTAATCTTTTCTATTTCATTAGACATCTTAGAAAGCCAGATCTTCCAAATCCACCAATTGTTATTTTGCATCCTGGTAAACCAACTGTTTCTGAATGGGGTTGTGCTGGAATGTTCAAAGATGTTTATTTTGTAGAAGGTTCACCATTGGATGAGCTTGATTTGATACGTGCCGGTGTCATGCAAGCAGGTATGTACCTTTTCGTTACTGACATGGCTTCAAATTTGACAAGAAGTTTTCAAATACTTATTATATATATTATGAAGTCACCAGCATATAAGTTGGGGTGCTTAACAATGTCAAATTAATGTTTTGTTTTGTTTTGTTTTTTTTTTTGCTCTTTTTTTTATTAATATTATGACTGGTTCAAATTTGTGCTCAAGTGTTCTTGTCTTTTGGCAAATTCCAGGGACTAACTCGTCATTTGATTTTTATTTTTGGTACAATATTCATACTATTGCTTGTAAATTAAGCAGTTTTAAATTTTTAATTGGTATTGTCTTGTTTCTATAGGAAGAGTAATTGTACTGGCACAGCGCAGCCATGAGGAAGAAACTAAAGATGAAAGTAATCAGTCTTCTATAACTGAAGCCTTTTTTGATATAAACAATATTTTGATAGCTGCAACCATTGAACACCTTCTTCAGCCAACAAGGGACCGCATTGTTGTTGAACTGCAGCAGGAAGCAGCAATTCATTATTTGAGGCCTAAGTTTCATATGAATAAGAAGCTGTTTGAGCATGGACTTTATGCTAGGAACCGGGCAGCAGACTACATGTTTTCACCCTCATATATAGAGGGAAAGGGTTTCAGTCCTGCTGTACTCAATTTTTTGATGTAAGTTTCTTTGCTTTTGTTGCTATTTTTAATTGAACTTTCCTAGTGATATCCAAAAACTATACTCTCATCTTTTGTTTACTTGTTAGTTTGATCTCTTGTAAATAAATAATCCTCATCACATTTTCGAGCAAACCTAATAAGTTGATCCTGCAAAGACAACAAACTGCTTTTCCTTGTAAATACTTCAGGAATCTTGTTTGCATCTATGGCAAATAAATAACTAGGTAGACTATATTGAGTTTTACATAGTTTTCACACAGTACTTAAATAATCTATGTATCTTGTCAGAAACCCCTTATATAGAGATGAAATAGCACTTAATTTCTCCATGTTATACGGTGAGTAATTGAAAATGTTACCTTTTTGCAGGCATGCTACTTTTTTTAATCGTAATGCAGTTAATATAATAGAGAAGTTCTTATCAGGTGGAGTAAATGTAGCAGATAATCATGCATGTGTTGGAAAACTTGACCAGCTTCCAATCCCAAAAGGCTATGTAGGGAGAACATTTATGGAGCTCTTCTTAGAGGCTTTACAAGATAAAATTCTTGTATTGGGCCTTCACAGGCCAGCAGGGACACACAAATCAATAGTTTCATATGTCTATACCAATCCACAACCTGCTGAGATATTGGTAGCTGGAGATTTAATGTTTGTGATAAATTCGTAGAATTGTAACAAACAGTCCTGCTATATTGGTTGGACATATATTATAAAGCATATACATTCTATTATTTAAAGATGCTCACATAGGGTGGTGCTGGAATGCATGCTGTGGTATGCTCATTTTTGTTAAATGTTGAAGCATAATGTATTGATAGTAAGTTGTATCCTATGAAATTATATATACTAGATCTATAAGATTTGTGTTGAAATGCAATGGTGAGAGTAAAGAATTCTTCCATTTGGATGAATTATTACTGTTCATTTGGTGCTGAAACATAGTTGTCCTATTCATAAATTTCAGTGATTATTTTAATTATTTAAAATTGATCCTTTGGTTTATATTGTACCTATTTAATTCTAAGTTACCGGTTTGGGTTGAGGTATGGAAGTTTGGGTATGCTAATATGGCAAAAAACAATCAGGAGTTGGGTATGTTTGTACAAATAACATATATATATGGGGTGGAAAAAAGTTTTTGCGATGGTGAGAGTATTGGAGCAGCAGGTGTGGGCGTGCAGCCTGCATGTCATTGTTTCCCCATGCATGTGTGAAGAAATGTGTTCCAAGGCTATGGGGTTTGGCTGCGCTGCATGGGTGGGGCGTGTGTTGCGTTTCGAGGGTGGGATCTTCGCAAACCATGGGGATTTGTTCTCTGCAAGGCATGGGTCTTTTTTCTCTTTTTTCTTTTGTTCAGAATAAGTTTGCATGGAGTTTGGTTCAGGTTCGGGTAGGCAAGTGGGCCTGTCTTTTTCAGAAATGGTAGCAGGGGTTGTTTCTTCAGCCTCAAATCATGCCAATGCAATGAAATTCTTAAATAAGGCTTTAAATGGTGAGAGGCCTTCGCAAGGCAGGCCTTTGCGCACATTGAAAGTTAATGGGTGTTTGGAGAGGAGCTCATCTCGACCTGTTTTGGTTATCCAATCAAATTCGATGGCGAAGGAGGTTAATTATTTGAGCAGCCATGCTCTGACTTGCAAGTTTATGGGTATTCATGTCTCTCTTCCACTTCTGTAGTCGTGGACACATAAGACATGGAATCCTTAAGGAGATATGGAGATTATGCAGGCTGCTAATAACTATTTCGTGGTGGTGTTCTCCAAAATGATGGATCGGAATAAGGCTTTTGGATGGGGCCCTTATTTCTACAATCAGGTAGGGTTGTTTATCAAACCCTGGCATATAGGGTTTAATCCGACTGAAGAGCTACCATCAAAGGTTCCGGTTTGGGTGAGACTCCCGTGGCTTCCTCTAGAGTTATGGAGGAATGACATTCTACACATGATTGCCCTTCTTCTGGGAAAACCAGTGGGGTCGTCTTAGCAAACGTTGGATAAAAGGTAATTTCTTATGCTCACATCTATGTCAAAATTGATGTCACTAACCCTTTTCCAAATTTGATGGAGATTCAAGTTGGGTCCGCTTCTTGGATCCAACAATTGGATTATGAGGCTCTTCCAATCCGTTGTCAAATTTGTCATGAATATGGGCACCTTTAGAAGAAATGTCCTAAACTCAGTTCATCTGGGGGTTTGCAAGTGCAGCTTCCTCCAAATTGCCTTCTCGCCCACCTCCTTCTACGGATAAAGGGAAAGCCCCTATTTTTTGGGGGGATGTTGATAAGAAGGGCTTTGTTCCTAATAAGCCTCATAACAAGGGAAGAGGTTTGAAGCGAACCTTAAAAGATAGGTAGGCAAGTGGATCGTTCAATTGATTTGAGGCTTTGGATGACATGGATCAACTTGAAGGGAATCTAGTGCCTGGCTCAGATATTTTAAGCGAGGTACAATTGGAACCTAGAGGGGAGCATTTGAGTATGGAGGGTGTTGGGATGGACTCTCAAATGGATACTGACCAAACTCTGCAATGTACTAGTGAGGTGACTCCGCCTTAGGGATAAGGATGTGGGTGATGGTTTGGTATTGGCTTTGCAGGATTTTGGGCCCGAGGCTGTGTCTTTGGAACTTGGTAAAAGCAACAAAATTGTTCCTCCTTTGGGTTTGCAGTAGAAAACCTTTAAAAAAGGAAACTCAGAGAAGTCTTTGAAGGTGGGAAGAAAGAAAGATCACGACAAAATTAAAGAAATTGGGGAGAATTTGGTGGAGTCAGGGTCAGTTAAGGCTAATGACTCCCATTTTGCTCACCTGCAACAATGATTGCCTTGTCATGGAATGCAAGGGGTTTGAATAGCACCCATAGACAAAAGGTTGTTTGGGAGTTGATTAAGTTGCACTATCCTGATATTATGTTCATTCAGGAGACTAAATTGTTAGTAGAAGGCAAGCTCAATGTGGCCTCCAAGCTATGGTGGTGTGGTCATTGCCAGTGTATTAGAGCACGGGGCAAATCTAGAGGGATTGCCTGTCTCTAGGACCCGTGCAAGATTACTCCTCTTTGGTGGATAGCTAGTAGGAATTCTTTATCCCTGGCTACTTCAAGCTGTGACTCCGATGAGATTGTCCTACTTATCAATGTCTACGCTCCTACAGAGTTTCCTAGTAAATGTCAACTTTGGGCTCATATTAGGTTTGTTCGATCTGTAGCTCCTTTCCTCCTATGGATTTCAGCTGGTGATTTTAATGGTATTATCAGCTTGGAGGAAAAAAGAGGAGGGGTGGATAGATTGGATCCCTCATCTGAGGTCTTTAAGGAAAATATTGACTGTTTAAACTTGATTGATATAAAACCAAGTAATGATATGTTCACATGGACTAATATGTAACAACCACAACCTTATTACAAGGAAATTACATGGAAATTTTTAACTTCATAGTGAAAAGTAAACATTCCTAAAAATAAGGAAAACAAAATTTCTTCAATAACATAGATTACATTTTCTTAAATGAAAACATGGATAAATGTATTAGCTTCCAGTTTAATAACTCAAAAACTTTCAAGTACATTTCACTATACTTTTCTTCAAGTTGCCACTTGGTTTAGGGTTAGAGATCCTTATCTAGATACTTTCTTTCTTCTCTATCTTCCAAGACTCGGCAAGTCAATTGCAAGAGGGAGAGCATCACCCAAGTGCTTTTCCTCCAACCACGGACTTAAGCGGTCCCCCGCACACCTTCCTAACTGGAAGTGGCCCTGCCCTTCAACGAAGGAAATGGTTAGGAACCCCCTATTAATAGCCATCTGAGCTCTAGTCTTTGTGACCTACTTAACCAATACCGTCTATCAACTATGGAAAACCTCCAAATATGACAGACAACTTTTATTGCATTAAGTATCCGGTACACAGTGAACCAACACGTGCATGCAGTGACTCATGCACCCACTTTGGCCAAAGTTATTTTGTATAAAAATACATTCGCTACTTACTTGGAGCAAAGTCGTATGTTCACCCACCCTATTCGACTTGGAGACTTATTTGACCTCGTGATAATTCAAACTTACTATTTGATTATTGGATAACACTTCATACAAGGTTTCATCTTATAAGGAAATATCTTTATTTAAGTCATACCCCTAGACACCTGTCAATCTCGAGCATTATAGTGCTCCTTGACTAATGTTCCTTCTGAATATAGTACTACTCCTTGACGCTTATCAATCTCGAGCATAGTATTGTTCCTTGTTCAATTATAATACATCTAGGTTGTTAAGTCTTTCAGACTTGAGTACACCCATGTTACATCCATGTAATTAATTGGGCCTTGGAAACTGCCACATGTTCTAGTTCTTTACTTACTAAGTCAATAAACGACTTAACTGGTTATACTTTACTGACCTAGAATACCCAAGTTACATTCCCGTAACTTATTGGGACTTAGCAACTGCCGCTTATTCTACTCTTTCATAGTAATTATGGGAATTTTCGCTCTCCCATTCTAAGCATCAGTAGTAGATATTGATGACCCACGATCTTTGACTAGACCCTCTTGGTCACAACAAACAGTATTGATGATATGTTCATCTTATATAAACAATAAATATTACTCTTGAACTAAAGATTCCTTCCTCATGTTATAATCTCAGATGTTCAGTGTTTAGTTCCACTACAGAATCCTTTCTTAGAATATAAAGTCTCACTAAGTAACAACTCATCTAAGTTGATAGTAATTTCAAACTCGAACACCCGAGTTACTTTCAAGTAACCCCTTGGGTCTAGGCTACAACCTCTTGTTCAAATCCTTAGCATAACCCTTGAGAGCTACTACCCTCGTAATATAATGATTGATCAAATCTTGACCTATCTGGTCATCATAAGGTATACTGATTCATATAATAATCCCCCATAGTGAAGGTTAAATCTTCCAATAGTAATATAGCTACCTTTAAGTTCTAGCCTATCATGGTAACATTGTAGTCTTATTTATTAAGGTTAAACCTCTGTAGACCAGCTAGTTCTACTAATATAAGAACTGTATTCATTAAAGCTTACCTTTTAAGGTGATCTCAATATTCCCCACCCACTAAGGTGTTCACAACTGGATAACTTCAAAACTCAAAAGTAAATTTTGACACTCTTGTTGCAATACTAACAATGTCGGGATTTAAGGCTTCTGCCTTCAATAAACTAGCCCATATTCTCATGCAGAGACAGTCATACACTGCTTCTAAAGTGGATAACTCTTAAGAGTGACTTCTATGCCACCATACTGACCTATTCTTGGTCATTCCTTAGCTTAGCATTTTAGTTTTTCACTCTTATGGGATTAAAGTTATCAATACAATTAGGAAATACTTTCCTTACCATTTACTAGCACAATAATTTAAATATATTTAAGAAGAATAGCATTCAACTCACTATTAAATAAAGGGGCTCACTGGCGAACAGTTATGGCCAATTTCAAGAGCATCCTTTCCATTGTGCTCAAACCCCAAAGATTTGACATGCATGCAGCCTCTATTTAATAACACCAAGAATTCCTTCAACAACGGTTTATCAGTCTTAAATGTAATACTGGGTATTAGCCCTTTTAAGATTCTTTGCTCTATATACTGTTCACAAATTTCAAATAGAGAAAAAGAGACTTTGCTGCTCAAAAACTTAGTTCCTACTTCACAGAAAACAGTTCACTACCTTTCAAGTTTCAACACAAGAAAAACTCAGAAAACGAGAGTTATCAGATTGTATCCCTTGCTAGGAAAAGAGACTCGGAAATTAGAATTCAAAAAATAGGACATGCCTGTTAGGACGCACAGAAAATGCTTTATTTCTGCCCAGAAATTGCACAGCAGCTTCAACAATGACTTCTCTAACTTCTATGCTTATTCCTTCTATCCCAAACAAACATGCAGACTTCCTTTTGACATCTGTGCAGCTATATCTCTCTCTTTTTTTAGAACTGAAAATAAGAACAGCAATGGAGACCTCTAGCTTTTACTTTTTGTAACCCTTAAACAGTATTCACAAGCAGTTTATATAGAAAAAGGGAAAAATAACCACCTGCAAAGCCACTATCGATCAACTAAATGAGGTTGGTTCAAAAATAATAAATGCAAGCAGTTGAACTACCCCAAAAAGATCTCTCCCACGCCCAGTAGCAATTACACCAGAAAATATCACAACACTTCCAGAACTTCTTTCAAGCACATTCAAAATCCATTTGCGAGTTTATTTATATCAAATTTTGTTCACATTAGAAAGCTATTATTTAGTTGATGATATTTTCCCTCAAAGCTCCAATTTAGGAGGACATTTACTTAATTTATCCACCCAAAATCTGTTATTGATTCATTCAACAGATTTGACTTTGTCAACAGCAAAAAGTGGAGATTGGCACCTTAAAAAGTTGTTACAACTCCCTATAAATAAGCATTTTGTTTCTGTCTTTGACCAGGCTCACGTTGCTACTTATATGGAGCAGAATTATGGTAGTTTTGTTACCATTTACAACTTAACATATTACACCACTTTGGAGACCATTTAATCTCCTTAAAATTAGCATTAACAACTTGTATTTATTTCTTATAAGCTTTAACCAAGAATTAATGTCTTACCTTATATTTATACATTTAAATATTTGTACATACTAGTAAACTCAAGCATACCCACATATATATACACTTATACAAGAAATATGATTTTCCGTATAGGTGTATACATAGGTACATATCCCAGACTACCATATGTACACATATCCAAACGTATAGACATAGTTATCTTCCCAATTGCATATATAGAATAACATGTTAATCACCCTAGTTACTCATAAGCATACAAACTCACATTATCAATTCCGTAAACCATAACAATATTATCAATATAAATATTCGTATTATATATATGTGTATATAAATACTCGTTTTGCAATAAAAGAGTATACCAAAACCCTAAGGACTCCTACAAGGAATTTCCCTATAGCTTGACTTAGATTAAATAACTTCATAACATGAACAAGGTCCAACTTACATGAATTTGACACCTCACTAGGCTCACCCTAACGAGCTCAGATGGTTTTTATGATTGGGTTCTTTATCCACTTCCTTCTCCTGGGTGATACTCCCCCTCATCCCCTAGAGGCGCAACATCCAACCCTATCATCCACTTGGCAACCATAACACCTAGTTAGCCATTTTCATCATTATTGCATTCATCACATTTCCAATATATCAATATATAAATTTCATTGCATTAACCATTGCACTTTCATATTTCATCACATTCACTGATAAATCAACATAGTCTCAAATTCACATTGCATTTCAAATATATTTCATCTAATCATTCACCCTGTCAATCATTTTAATCTCATAAATTCACATTGCATTCAAGTTAAAGTGAATAGTAAATACTAATTCAGGGATGGGATGTAACATAATAGGAGATGTGGGGAGGGATTTATCTCTGAGAGACTTGATAGATTTCTAGTCTATAGCTTTTGGATTGGTAGCAATTGGCTTACTAGTTCAGAGATTTTAGACTAGAGAGGTTCTGACCATTGGCCTATTAAATTAGTTGTGAATGGGAGGAGCGCCTCTAAGAACCCAACCTTTAAATTCTAGCTGATGTGGTTATGTGAGTCATCCTTGCAAGATCTCATGAGAGAGTGGTGGAGGAATGGCACTCCTGATCACAATACTGCTATGTTTACCTTTGTTAAGAAGCTTCAGTTTGTGAAGTATCAGTTCAGGAAGTGGAATAGGTAGTGTTTTGGGAATATTTCTATGTTGAAGTCTACAACCCAGCATCGACTGGATACCATCATGAGACCTAATAGAGATCAAGGGATTACCAAGGAATCTCTTATTGAGGAAGCAAAAGCCAGGAAGGAGTTTGCTGAATGGGAATTGAGGGAAGAGATATTTTGGAAACAAAAGTCTAGGATTGACTGGCTACAAGAGGGAGACAGGAACACAACTTTCTTCTTCAACTCTGTTAAAGCCAGAAGACATGGTAATTTGATTTCCTCTCTTGTATCTTCTCATGGTCAGTAGTTATCCTCACTTAAGGATATCTCACATGAAGCTATTCAATTTTATTCCTCTTTGGTTAGAGAGGATTCACCTCTTGCGGAGGTGGAAGAAAATCTCATTTTGGATTGCATTCCCTCAATTGTTCCCCCTAAGGCCAATGACATGCTTGTTAGACCCATCCTATTGGAGGAGGTCGAAGAGACAGTGTTTAAGATGAAAAAAGGAAAGGCCCCTTGTTCAGATGGCTTCCTGATAGAATTTTTTCAAGAGTTCTGGGAGATTATCAAATATGACCTATTGGATGTGGTACAGGAATCGTAGAGTAGCAAGCAAATGTTGAGGGCAATAAATTCTACCTTCCTTGCTCTTATTCCTAATAGGGAAGGGGCCAATTCTCTTGACCAGTTCAGACCAATCAACCTATGTAATGTGGTTTACAAGATCATCTCTAAGTTGATGGCGAAGAGACTTAAGTCGTGCCTCCTTAAGATTGTTTTAGAAGAACAGGGAGGCTTTGTTTCTGGCAGGGAAATCTTGGACAGTGTGGTGATTGCAACTGAAGCTATTCATTCTATGGAGATTTCTAAGCAGAAGGCCATGTTTATTAAGTTGGACATGGCCAAAACCTATGACCGGGTGAAATGGGCTTTCCTCCACAAGGTGCTCACTGCTTTTGGTTTTGGGGAAGACTGGGTTAATTGGTGATGAGCTGCGTTTCATCTTCCTCCTCTTTTGTCTTGATTAATGGTGAACCCTCCTCTTTGTTAGGAGCTTCTCAGGGTCTCTATTAGGGTGATCCCTTGTCTCCTTATCTTTTTATTATTATGGTTGAAGGATTGGGGCGAAACTTGAAAGCTCATGCGGGGCAAGGTTTAATACAAGGTTGGAATTGGGGTGATGGGTTGCATCCTCAATCCCACTTACAGTTTGTGGATGATATGGCTTTGTTGGGTGTTGCTAGTACTCGAGAAGCGACAAACATGAGGCAAGCTCTGGATATCTATCTGGCTGCTTTTGGTCAAAAAAACAATGAAGATAAGTCATTTATTTTCTTTAATACCCCTCCTCTTATTCGGTTGTATTCTGCGCTTTCCGATTGGTGCTCTCCCTTTTGTTTGCCTGGGCATTCCTCTCTCTGTTGGCCCTTTGCCACGAGGGACTTGGCAGATGGTGTTGAATAAATTTGGGGAGCAGGTTAGTCATTGGATCTACCATTGGTTGTCTTCTGTTGGGAGAGTTTTGCTTCTAAAATATGTGGTTCAAGCTCTTCCTCTTTATAGGTGCATGGAGCAGATTGCTCTAGCTAGTTTCATCAAGGAATTGGACTCCTTATCAAGACAGTTCTTATGGGCTGGTAATCTAGACTCGTCGAAGTGTAGTTTGGTTAAGTGGGAGGATGTTTGCAGACCTAAACAGTTTGGGGGTCAGGGCCTGCAGCAAGTTACTCTTACTAGTCAAGCCTTAGCAGCTAAGCTTTATTGGAGATGGTGCTCTAATCAGGATCAAGCCTGGGCCAGGATTCTTTCCTCAAAATATTTGAGGGGGTTGGCTAGGGAAGATGTGCCTAGAGTCCCTTTGGAAGGTTAAGGTTCTATGATCTGGAACACTCTCAAAAGGTGAGCTAGCGTAATCAAGTAGGGTTTTTTTTTGGATTCGTGGCAGAGGATCTGAAGCTCTCTTCTGGTTTGACTCTTGGGATGGTCATCCCCCAACCTTATCCTTGCACCCGCATTTGTATAATCTTTGTCTTTCCTTTCTTGAGGTTGGATGGTCTCGGGTGGAAGACTTTAAGGTTGCAAAGAATCTGGGGTAGGTGGAGGTGTTCAAGTGGAAGGATATTCAGGATTGGCCTTCAGTGGGCTCAGAGGAGAACTATGTGGAGCTATCTCGTATTTTGGCTAGTAGAGCTTGTAGCTCCTTGCAGAGGAATGATATTTTGGCTTGGAGCCCGGATCCTAGGGGGTCTACTTGGTGGCTGTGGGGTATCAGGAGTTGGATAGGCAGAAGCACGGTGGGGATGTTGTTCCTTGGAGGAAGTATGTGTGGAATAAGTTTGCATGGCCTAAGTGCAACTTGTTCCTTTGGTTAGTTGCTCGTAACAGGTGTCTCACTTGGGATAATCTTCAAAAGCAGGGTTTTCAAGGACCTTCTATCTGTTCTCTATGTGGGAGTAGTGAGGAATCTACTTCACATTTGTTATTTCAGTGTGGTTATTCCAAGAGTATTTGGCACCATTGGTGGGAGATTTGGAGGCAAACCTGTGTGCATGCTTCTTCTCTGGTTGAGCTTTGGAGGACATTGGGGAGACCTCCTACCAAGGCGTTTTGGCTTCAAGTGGCGAATCTAGGACCTTCTTGTATTCTTTGGCAGATTTGGCTGGAGAGGAACAAGAGGATCTTTAAGGGTGAGGGTTTGGCGTCTCATCTGGTCTGGCAGCGGGTTCTTAGCATGGTCCAGGAAACTATTCAAGCTAGGTGCAAGGTGGATATCCCTTAGGATCCTGGAGAGGTTGTGGTGATGCAGGGATTGAGTTTAGTTGGGAGAGGTTCGAGGAAGGTTGGGTCCAGTGGCAGGCGGCCTACCAATAAGGAGATTCAACAGGAAGGTAGATGGTTGCCACCTCCTACGAGTGTCTTGAAGATAAACACTAATGGCTCTTCTAGAGGTAATCCTTGCTATGTCGGAGTTGGAGGTGTTGGTAGGGATAATCTGGGATTTGCCCATTTCTTCTTTTCTAGTTTTCAAGGACACCAAAGCAATAACCTTATGGAGGCCCTAGCTATCCTTATTGCTCTAGAAAAGGGATGTGCTTTGGGATGGCATGGGATCGTCTGTGAATCTAATTCACTAATTTTGCCATGTTGAATAAGAGTGCCTTGGAAGGTGGGAATTGGCAACTGGATTCTATGGTCCAATAGTTCTTCCGGATTAGTTCTTCTTTGGATTCAGTCTCCTCTGTCCATGTCCCTAGGGAGTGGAATAAAGTTGCAGACTATTTGGCAAAATGGGGGTCTGAGTATAAGGGTAATTGGCATGTTGATAGTTGGGAGCAGCTTCCCCCTAAATGTTCCCAGAGGTTGAAGTTGTTGCTTTAGGAGGATATCAATGGCTCTTGATTAGATTTCGGTGGGTTGGCAGACTTTGGTCTGTGGTGAGCTTGGTTATGCTTTGCTGGATGTTTTTTGGTGGACCTTGTTGTTTGGGTTCTCTCTCCTTGTATGTTTACTATCTTCTGATTGATTGAATAAATTTTACCCCTTTTTATTAAAAACAAATAACATATATATATAATATACATGCCTAAAAAAATTAAATTTAGATGGCCACACAATGAATGCATAATAAACAAAATCACCATAAAAGTTTTATAATATTGCATGGACTCCAATATTAAAATCTATAATCCTCTTTGTGTGGACACTTAAAAGGCACTAAAAAGTAAAACCTATATTGTTTTTAATAATGTGAGGCTAATACTAATTGTTTTTTACAAAGAAATGCAGCAAGTAATATACTCCAAGACTTCCCATAAAAAGATAAGTCCTAAAAAGAATAATTGCTTTTTTTTTAAAATGCCTCCAAGACTTTCCATAAAAAGACAAGTCCTAAAAAGAATTGCCTACAAAGGCCCAAATAAATTTTGGTGTACATGCCATAGTTAGAGACTTGCCCAAAATTATCAAGACTTTGCAAGTCCTGAGGTGGGCGCCATCAAACAAGTCCCAAGGACTCATGACTTAGGTACCCAAGTTTGCGAGACTCACCAAACCCAATGAGACCCACAAGTAAGACTCAGCAATGGCAAGCAAAATTAGAAAGAAAAAATGTAGAATTAAAACAAAAACACTTAAAATGACCTCTCACAACTTAAAAGCACATTCATTTCATTTTCAAGCACAAGGAGAAGGAACATAATAGTTTTGGAACAAATAGTTTTTGAGCAAAAAATACATGTCATTGAAGAAAAAACTAGCACATAGGTTGAGTAAGAAACAAACAATGATTGAAAACTATTTGGGCAGGTTTGTAATAGTCATTGGTGTATCTAAATGAGCTTGTAGAGAATTTGGAAGAGACTACCATTGATTTGGAACAGCCTACCACCAATTTGGAGCAAGTTTGAAGAGGCAATGTTTTATTTTGAAGTTTTTTTTGTCTTTTTATTTTCAAATTTTCATTGTGTTCTATTTTTTTTTTCACTTTAGTTTAATTGAAAAAAGAAAAAACCCTAGCCATCAAACCCTAGTTATTCTTTGTAATTTTTAAAAAATTTACAACTGCAAACCCTAAATCTTTTTAGTATTTTCTAAATGTTTATTTTAGATTAATTAGAAACCATAAATATTAATTTATTTTCCATTTATGTTTTATTGCAACATACTTTACATTTATAAATTGTTTCAAATTTTCAATCACAATGTCGATCCAAGTTAAAAAGAGTTCTCGTTGAAAACATGTCATCCTTGGGACAAAAAAATGGGAGATAACTTGTGTCCATTGCAAAACAAAAATGCTTGGAAGAGACATTAACCAATTGAAGTATCGCCTTGCACAAATACCATGCCAAGATGATAACCATGCTCAAAAGCATCTCCTAAAGTTATACACAAAGTTCAAAGCCAATTAGAATCCTTTGAACAACAAAAAGAATTAAAAAAGAGGCAAAGAGAAGTAATGACAATCATTGGTCGAGACTCTTCTCCTATTCCTCTATTTCTTAGATTCTTAGATCTTTGAGTAGTGCCAATGGCAATAATAGTGCTAGTATTGAGTCTAGAGTTCATAGATTTTCATCTAGTTTAGATTTATATATTGCTCTACGAACTAGTTTAGATTTATTGATGCCAGTTTTTTTGTGACAAGCATTTGTTGGCAAATAGCATGATCTGGAATCTTGAGTGCCTAAAACCACTAAACCACTTGGTATTGCAACATATATAATTGTATCAAGAGGCGGCTGGTAAAGCAAATAACTTCCTCACAAACCCTTGAAATAAAATCTATAGAGATTTATAGAACCACGTACCTGGATACAGGAGCCATAATCCTTCAACCCTCAGAATTGTTTGCACCAATAAGGTTAGAATCCTATTTATCAAGGCCAAAAGAGATGACAACACTCCTGCATGTCTTGAAATGGTTTTATATTTTATTTTAACTTAAAAAATTTCATCAAATCCGCCATCCTAGAGTTTCTAGGAGATTGAATTTTGAGATCTGACCAACCACAAAGCTCCTTTCTATCGGTTCAGAACTTCACAGTGTAAAAATAACAATGCCCTACCTGACGCTCTCATGAATTTATAATTTGAAGAGAAACTCTTATGCGCAGTAAATCCAAAACTGAACCACTCAAAGGCGGAACAGATTGCCCTCTGTCATTTCATGTTGTGGAGGTCCCATTGCGTTCTTCCATACAGCTGAGCATTGCCCTTTTTCTTTAAGGCTTAATGTGGCCCTCCATAACTTTTAAATAAGTTCTGTGCATAACTTGTAAGTTTCCTAAAAGTGCAGTTCGAAATTCAGTAATTATAATTTTGTCTTTCTTTTTCTTTTTCTTTTTTAAATTTTAGCAATTAAAAAATATATAATTAAATGATATTTAAAATAACAATAATTTATGAGGTTTTTTAATTATTATTAATTAACTTGGGATTTTTTAAAGGATCCCAGTCTTTCTACAATAAATACTCAAATACTCAAGCATATAAAGTCTCTAAAGCCAATATTCAAAAGGTGATGGAGAACATCATATGACAAACAAATAATTAAAAGTTAGGGTGGGTCCTATGTGACATTTTAGGCAATATGTTGTTTATTTTCAGCCAATCCTTTTTTTCACAACTTATTTTAATTTTTAAACAATAGTTGCTCCATTAAAATAGAAAAATATTCAAATTATCATTTTTCCATAATTAAAAATTTGCATGAAACACTCTAAGTACTTAAATGTAAGCACAAAACACACTTAAGCAGCCAACAACACACAATCAACAATAACAATGAGCACCAAAACTATATGGATATCTCCTTCATGCTATTTAAAACAATTAAAAAATATGAGATTGTTTAATATGTATTATTAGTACTTGCCATGAGGCAATATTATTGCAATGAGTTTTTCAACTCATTTTGTTAATTAGTTATTAATAAGTTGGTTTTGAATCAATTAAAAACTAAAATTTTATGCTTTTCAAATATATATATATATAAAGTGAATATGTTAAATATTTAACTTTAAAAATTGTAAAAATTATTCCTCTTGAACATAATTGGCTAAGAAGTTTGGGGTGTTATGGGCGAAATCGTAGGGAAAAACAAGGTAAACTATTATTTTACAAAAAAATTTAAGAATGATTTTTCACTTCTAACTTTATAAAGTCATTTCACTAAATCTTTCTAAAATAAATAAATGTTAATATAATGTATAATTTAATAAGATATATATATATATATATATATATATATATATATATATATATATATTAATATTTATATATTAATATAAATATAATGGGCGGATTGGTGAGTGTCTTTCCACATAAAATT
Source organism: Sequoia sempervirens (assembly GCA_007258455.2). NCBI lineage: Eukaryota > Viridiplantae > Streptophyta > Pinopsida > Cupressales > Cupressaceae > Sequoia > Sequoia sempervirens. The sequence goes on along the minus strand of VDFB02075892.1, from coordinate 169,545 downwards.
TTGTGGAAAGATCAGATCCAAGTATGGGTGGCGTTAATCAGGCTTATACTTGCATCTCAAGACGATACGGTTTGGAAAGGTGGAATTCGTGGGTGCCATGAAAAAATATTACAGTCGGTAACATAGGCCTTGAGTTGATAATACGACTCGGACCGATGTGTTGACATGGCACGGATGTTGAACGTGGTGGAAATGATGTGTGCTTTAGTTGGGTTGGGGCCCCAATCATATCAGCGATCTTTTCGTCATAATCATGTGGTGTTAGGCAATATACGAAGCATACAATTGGCAACCTGGATTGTCATCTCAATCCTTCTTCAGGATTCTGCATGAAGATTAGCATTCGTGAGTTGGACGCATTACATCATTTATAGGTTGGCTTCATGCATGGCACTCATTCAAGGTAATAATATCAAGTAATGTGAGGCATTTGTCAAGAAAAGCAATTCAGTTAAAGGCAATGTTGCCCATTTTTCACCTACGGGCTCAAGCAGCTAGGAAATTGTGTTTTAGATGTTCAAGAAGGTCAAATGGGATATTTGTGTCAAGGGTTAGATCATGCATCTGATGACATTTCACAAGGAGCTCATTTGAAGAGTCTGCCTCAATCATTTTGGCACAAAAATCACCAGAGAAGGAAGTCGGCAAGACCTTCCTGTTGTCTTGCCGACTAGCAGTGCGTCCTATGTGGTTGAATAAACCAGTCACTAGGACTTTCAGGTCGCCAAGAGTCTTCATGTATCTCTCCGCTTGAAAAGGGTCATGCCGACAAGTGTTCATCGAGGAGCTCTCGGCATAAGGTTATGTCTTCGCCTAAGGGTCTGGCCGACTACTGAAGGGTCTCGCCGAAGCGGAATGCTTTTGGCGTAGGATGGTCATCTCAGGCAAATGTATGGCCGACAGGCCAAGGTCTCGGCGACTAGGTCAAGTCTCACCGAAGCAGGATGCCTTCAACGTATGTGTTGGGGCTTCGCTAGGAGGTCTTACCAATGGGGTGAGGTCTCGCTGAAATGAGGCGGCGTTGGCAAAGGAAGCGAGCTTCGCTGAAGGGTCTGGCCGAAGACAAAGGTCTCGCCGACAATCATTCACAAGGTCGTTGGCGGGGAGGAAGATATATTGCCTTTGACGTAGGGTCTCGCCGAAGGAAAAAGGTCTCCCTGACTCTAAAGGCTCTCGGCACAGGAGTTGAGGTCGCTGAGATGTCTCGGCGATAAAGAAGAGTCTTCCCGACTGAAATGAGCCTTCGCTAAAGCAGGGTGCCTTCGGCACGAGGTCTCACCGACTGCATGTGGTCTCGCCGAAACAATAGGTCTTGCCGATATAGCGAAGTCTCCCCGACAGGAAAATTGAGCTCGGCGAGGCAATGCGTCATCGATAAAAGGTCTCACTGATAGCAAGAGGTCTTGCCAACAAAGGGTGCCTTCAGTGTAATATTTAGAGTTCGGGGAGAAGTCTCCCCAACCCGATGAGTCTCACCAACCGTTGAGCACAGGAGGATGGGCCCTCGCCAAAACAAGATGAATTTGCCAAGATGTCTCACCGACACATGGATGTCTCGCCGATGGAGGAACACAGCATTATAAGGATATTGCCTTTGGCAAAAGGTCTTCCCAACTTGATAGTGTCTCACCGAAAGAAATGTTGAGCTTAGGTAGAGCGAAATGTGTTTGGGGTGACATCAAGGAGCTCTTGCCGATATGGCTTGTAATGTTAATCTTGGGGAGACTCCGAGATGAGGTTTTACACTTGGTAGGATGTCTTCCCGACAGCATGAGGGTCTCGGCGACATCTTGTGCAGCGGTATAACTCATGAAGACCAGTATGATATCCTGCCAACTAAAGGAACTCTTGCCGAATGTGGATGACTAGGCAATGAGATGGTGACATCGGTATGACTCCTGAGGGCTCACCATGTTGTCTGGCTGAAAATGATTATCTCTCTAATGGTTTCAGTAATATCGATATGACTTTTGTAACTCGCTATGTGGTCTTGCCTATCGTCATGCGTTATGCTGATAGTTGCAGGAAGGTATAATCGCATCGGGGAGACACGATTAGTGTCTCGCCAATATGCGATTTTGCAAAGAGAACTTTTGACCGCCCGAAGAATCTATGTGGCATCCGTTCAACCAATCTGAGGGAGCTAAAGGCGGACCGTTGGCAGCTTGACCGATGCCAAGGAGATCAACAGGGCGAAAGTGACATGGATCGACTCTGAGCTCTGAAGCATTCATGGCAGCTCAACAAGGAGGTTTGAGAGATCACCACGGGGACCAGAAGTGAATGCGGTAGTTGCAAAAGATCAAGAAGGATTTTCCTAGAGCAACTCTTCACCAACATGGATAGCAGGGAAACGCGTTTAATACAGCATTAACTCCATTCAAAAGATCTAGGGGAGATTTTTCTGAAGTCTGATATTTTGTAAGCCCTAAGGGGGATGACACACTTTTGTATATATGGCATTTTTTCCTTTTTGTAGTCAATTCTTACTGGTATATTTTTCTGCTTTTGGAGACTTATGATAATCCTTAGAAGAAAACACTAGATTTTGTAACTCATTCAGAGCATAATATACAGAGTTTACCTTAATCATTGTGGATGATTCAAATTACCATCTTGTTCTTGCAAGTGTCATGCATTTCAGGTTAATGATCAAGTTATTTTGTGAATTCTTTCATTCCTTTATAACTTTATCTTGTATTTCATGCCTTCTTTTGCAAAAGTATCATTAGTCAAGTCACAAACTGTGTTTACATAATCACGTATGGATTCTAGTCTGTAAAAATTATTTTTCTCTCTGGAAAAGTGTGTGAATCAAGCCTGTTTGTGACGTATTAATGCATAGCTTATACAGATTTGATGTGTAATCTTATGATCATTAACAATTTTCAAGTTTCAATCAAGTATTTCACTGCTCTTATCAGTTCGATGTATCACCGTAGTGTTTAGTTTTGTTTTTATGCACTCCTTCTCCCTTTCCCTTCACAAAGATCAGTAGTTTAGGTGATAACACAAAGGAAGTCGGCCTTCTCCAGAGGTTGACCTCTATTTACAAGTGACCCACAACTTTAGAGGTCTTCCCATGTTGCACTGGATTGTTGAGTTTTACATTCAACAGGGTGCAAAATCTAGGTGACAACAGTTCTGGCACACCCGGTGGGACCAGTTCCTCGTAATATTGTTGGTTTAGTATGCAACCAGTGAGTTCCAGACTTTACAGAAGTCATTTGTGCATACTTGGCGACTCCGTAGAGAGAAAGAACTTCAGAATCAGCACCTTCTATAGTTTATGAGAAGAGTTTAGACAAGGAGCAGCTCGTCCCCTTTTGAATATTTGCAACTATCACCACCAAGGAGACAAGGCAAAGCAACATAAAGGCCAAGGATAAAATTTGTTTATTCCAGAAGAGCCAAATCTACTCCTCCATTTCTGAGATCTCATACTATTGTCCCATCCTCTAATTTTCCTAGAGTGCAAATAAACCCACCTCAGCCACCTCTAATGGTTGCTCCCAAAAATCAACCTTTTGTGCCATTCAATGGAGGTAGTCCATTAAATTTGGCCCAACACAACAATATACCAGTGGTTGTCTTAAGGAATTTATCAATCTTCACTGGGGAAGATCAGACTACCCCTATTGAGCACATAAGGGATGTAGCCTCGTTATGTGGAGTACATCACATAACTCATGAAGATGTAGCTATAAGAATGCTCGCTGCATCTCTCAAGGGTAAGGCTTTACAATGGTATCAGGGTTTACCAGTGAACTCTATTGCAACATGGGATGATTTTGGTGAGAAACTACATATGCAATTTCAAGACAAATCTGATCATTTGTCTCTAGTGCAACAGTTGACAACTATAAAAAGAGCTCCTCAAGAGCAAATGATAGATTTTAATTTTTGATTCCAGAGGACTTGGTTTCAAATTCCTGTAACAGTGAGGCCATCTCCTAAGCATGCTTTTTTATACTTTCTTAAATCTTTGAATAGCAAAATAGCGGTCATGACACAGTCAATGGTTGGCGAATCTTTGCCAGGTGCATATGAAGTGGCAATTAGGGCAGAAAACTGTTTGATTTAGGCAGGAAAAATTGCCCCTAGGCCACCAATGCCTATTTTTCAAGATATACAGTCTAAAACACCTTTGCAGGTACCTCCTTTTACACCTCTACCAGCTGTACCAATGTTGCTAGTTGTTGTTCCAGCCATTGTTAAACAAGAAAGTGTTGTTTCAGGCACGTCTGAGGAGTTACAAGAGATCAAAAGTCTGTTACAGACTTTTGGTAACAAGTTGGTGAACTTGGAAAAACAACAATCCTATACTAGGCCTTATTAGCAACAGAATCATACCTCAAGTCAGCCTTTTCAAGGTCAACAACAGCAATTCCAGGGGAATAGACAGCAGTATCAAGGTAATTACCAAGGCCCAAGACAAAATATTGCTACAAGACCTTTTCAGGCCTATAATCCAGCTCCAATTAGTGCTGTCAAAGAGCTTGTCCCTGTTCAAAACAATTTGGTTGCGGATTATGAATGGTGTTATCCATGTAATCAGCCACATAATCAAGCTACGTGCTCTAATGGCGTGATCAAACAAGCTCTTATGGTGCAAAATTTTGTAGGTGCACAAGATTTGCATAAGGAAGGGTATTCACAACAGCAGGATCGACCTGTAAATGATTCAACTCTCCTAAATTGGCAAAGAGAAGAATTTTGTGGAGTGAACCAGGATGACACATCTATTGTTGCTAATACTAGGCCAAGAAGAGGGCTTTTGAGATAGAACAACCAACAAATAAAGATAAGGGAGTTGTTGGTCCATCAAATCAACAAGTACTACGCATTTTGCAGCAAGGTCATGACACTAGTAAGGAGCAGCCTTTACATGCTTCATCCGCAAGTCAAGTGAAACCTGACCATGTTGTTGTAAAGACATAGCCAAAGGTAAATATATCTGCACCTTTCAACATTGTTGAAAGTATGAAAAAAATGAATGTTTCAATTTCAATGTGGGATTCTTTAGCAATTCCTGGTCAAATGAACTTGTTACAGTCAGCTTTATCAAATCCAGTTAGTGCGAATTTTCAAAATGAAGTCTCTGTAGGCCAAACAAGGTCAGTTTTAACCAATGTGATTTTGGATAGTACCACACAACAAAGTAATGGTGTCATGCCCCCTCCTTTCTATGTTTCCTTAATAGTGGGGAATAAATTGGTGCACAATTGCATGGTTGATAGCGGGGCTAGCAGTTCGGTAATGCCAAAAAAGATTGCAGACCAGTTAGGTTTATAATACTAGCCATTAGAAAAGGGAGTACTTCAATTGGATGGGACAGCAATAAACACTATAGGTGTTATTAAAAATTTGAATCTCACGCTACATGCATGTCCTAATTTTTCAATCCCGCAAGATGTGTTTGTCATAGATTTTCCTCCATTTTTTGCTTTATGCCTGTCTAGAGACTTCACAGCTAAAATTGGAGGGTATTTATCTTCAGATTGGTCCCATATGCTTTTTAGGACCAGGTATGGTACTAAGGTAACTATAACTTCTGAGTCCCTTGCCAAAGATCACATTGAACCTTATGTGCCATCTGCTATAAATGTTAATTATGTTGTTTTAGAGGATACTGAACTTGCTTCAGCGCAAGAGTTACAAGCTGTGAGTGTACCTGAGGTACTCTTGAATGAATGGGCAGCTGAGAACGTGATTGATAATCCAAATGAGCTTATTCAAGATGTTGGTCTGGACAATTATGTATTGCATGAAGCTAGGATAGAAATGCCAAATCTTGAAAGAAGTGCAGAAAGTTAGTTTGAGTAGCAGAATGAATTATGGGAGATGCATTTTGATGGTTCTAGAAGCAAAAATGGAGTTGGAGGAGGTGCAATGCTTGTATCTCCATAGGGTGATAAGTATTATTTTGCATTCCATTTTGCTTTTGTGTGCTCTAATAACACTGTTGAGTATGAGGGCCTTGATCAAGGTCTTGAGTGGGAAAGGAAAAGAGGAATAACTCGCTTGAAAGTTTATGGGGACAGTGAGTTAATTGTTAATCAAATAAGAGGCTAGAATGTTGCTAAAAATGACACACTAAAGTCTTATAGAAACAGAGTGTGGAATATGATTGAGGAGTTTGATGCCTTTAACTTAGTATCTATTCCAAGGAACCAGAACAAACATGTTGATAGGCTTGCAGCCATTGGAGCACAGTTTGATATTCCAGGTGACATTAGAAAAGAGAAAGTACAACAGTATGTGAAATTTGTAGTCAGGCCATCAATTCCTAATAACAACATTCACTGGCAGGTTTTTAACAATGATGAACAGATTCTTTCCTTTTTGCTCGAAGAAGATCAGTTCTCCATGGTGAATCAAGCAAAACTTAAGCAACAGTATGATGATCAAGTCATACACCTGAGGACAAATAAGTCACCCAAAGGTCCTGTTACCTTAGAGTCGATTTTCAGTACTGATGATCAGCTTAAAAAGGGTAAAGTTGGCTTGCAAATCAAAGAAGAACATTATGAAGAACTGGAGATTTTCAAAGGTAAACTCCTTAAGATAGGCAAAATTTGTTCACATGAATATAAACAATCTTTTGTTTCCTTATGCCAAGAATGTTATGATGTGTTTGCTTGGGAATACTCAGATTTGAAAGGGTTTGATCCCCATATTGCTTAGCACACAATTGAATTAAAACCTAATGCTAAGCCAGTAAGGCAAAAACAAAGGCCCTTGAATCCTAAGCTTGAGCCCTTAATGATCAAAGAGCTGACCAAACTAGTTAAGGGGGGTATCGTCTTTCCTATTAAACACACTTCATGGGTTTCTAACCTTGTGCCGATTAGGAAGAAAACTGGTGAAATAAGACTTTGTATAGACTTTAGGGATCTTGACCGAGCATCTTTGAAAGATCACTACCCACTACCCTCCATGGAACAAATCTTTCAAGTAGTTGTTGGTTCTGAAAGATTTTCCTTGTTAGATGGTTTTTTGGGCTATAATCAGGTGCTGGTTAAAGAGGAGGATCAGTTCAAAACTGCTTTTACAACTAAGTGGGGCACCATGGCATACAAAAGGATTTCTTTTGGTTTATCTAATGCTGGTGCTACATTTCAGAGGGCCATGGATATGGCGTTTCAAAGTTTGATTAATAAGATTATGCTGATTTATTTAGATGACATTACCATTTATTCTAAGAACGCTAATGAACATTTGTCACACCTTAAGCAAGTTTTTGAAAAATGCAGAGAGTTTGGTATTTCTCTCAATCCGAAAAAGAGTATCGTTGTTGTTCATGAAGGGAAATTATTAGGACACATAGTGTCAAAGCAAGGAATTACTATTGACCCTGAAAGAGTCAAAGCCATACTTGAGTTTCCATTACCCAATCACAAGAAGGGTCTGTAGAGATTTTTGGGCCAAATCAACTTTCTGAGAAGGTTCATCCCTGATGTCGCAAACCTGTTACAGCCTTTAACAACTATGTTAAAGAAAAATGTAGTCTTCAGTTGGACAAAAGATGCCAAGAACAATTTTGAGACAATTAAGGAGGCCTTAGCAGCAGCTCCTATGTTGGTAAATCCCAATTTTTCTAAAGATTTTATTCTGTATGCTTATGGTAGCACAAGTAACATTTCTACAATGTTAGTGCAAAAAAATAAAGAAAATTTAGAGCAGCCAGTAGCCTTTTTTAGTCAAGGTTTGGCTGATTATGAACAAAAGTATTCCTTTGTGGAGAAGCATGTTCGCGCCGTCATAAGAAGCCTTAAAAAATTCAAGCCTTTAATCTCTAATAATAAAATTCATGTCATGGTTGCACACCCAAGTGTCAAGGAATTTCTGTTGAGCAAAGATCTGAATGAAAAAAGAGCAGGGTGGATCACTAAGGTTATGGAATATGATGTGGCTATTAGTATTACCAAATTGGTTAGAGGTAAAGGTCTCTGTGAACAACTTGCTACAGGGTCAAGCAGTGAAAATGAATTGGAAAAGGGTGTTGTTTTTGCTAATACAAATGAGTCTCAGAATGTTCAAGATGGTGTGCCTGTGATAATGACTAATTGGGTTCAAGACATGACCCATTTTTTACAAACTGGTGAGTGCCCACCAGGTTTAGATAGAGCTAAATGAAGATACTTCAGACTGCAGTCTATACCATATGTGCTGGTGGATAGTGTTCTTTTCAAAAAGGATCTAAATGGTGTTCCATTAAGATGTATTCACAGTGATCAAGTTGAGAAGATACTTCATGAGTTTCATGATGGAGCTGCAGGAGGTCATTTTTCTCCCAGAACTACTGCATGGAAGATAATGAGAGTTGGTTACTATTGGCCCATCTTATTTAAAGATACATATGCATGGTCAAGGAAATGTGTGAAGTGTGCCCTTTTTGCAGGAAAAGAAAAGCTGCCTGCTATGTCTCTACATCCAATTCAGGTAGAGCAACCCTTCATGAGATGGGGCATTGATTTCATTGAGCCAATAAATCCACCATCTAGTTCTAGTCATAAGTGGGTGCTTACTACTACAAACTATTTCACACGGTGGACAGAAGCGGTGGCTTTGAAAGAATCAAAAGAATCTTTAGTTTTGAACTTTTATGAGGATATAGTAACCGGATTTGGAGTTCCTGACTCTATCATATCTGATAACGCTCTTGCATTTGTGGGATTAAGATTAACTGATTGGAATGTTAAACATGGCATTCATTTGAATACATCTTCAAATTATTACCTTCAGGGTAATGGTTTAGCTGAAAGCACAAATAAGAATCTCATCAGGATTATTAAAAGAATAATGGAGGATAATCAAAGGACCTAGCACATTAATTTAAAGTATGCACTTTGGGCAGACAGAGTAACTCCTAAGAGGTCTATTGGTAATTCACCATACATGTTAGTCTATGGTAAAGAGGCTAGATTACCTCTATCTGTGGAATTTTCAGCTCTAGACATTGTTCACCAATTGGAGATGTTTGAGGGACAAGACCCAATGTCCGTGAGATATGTAGAGCTCATGGAACTCAAAGAATCAAGAGACAAAGCAATGAAAGCTTTGGAGTGTCATCAGCTCCAAACAAAGAAAACATTTGATAAGAAAGCTACAGCCAAAAATTTTAAAGAGGGTGACATTGTTCTCAAATGGGATGTTCTGAAAAGCAAACCCGGCCAACACACCAAGTTTGACAACATGTGGACAGGTCCATTTGTTATCAAAGACTGCAAAGAACACAATGCTTACCAACTGGCCACAACTGAGGGTGAAGTGCTTCCTATCCTAGTCAATGGGATACACCTCAAGCCTTGTTTTGAGGTTTGGCAGGCTCCTCCATTGTACATATTAGGTTAGGTTTTATTTTTCAGCAAGTGCTTCTGAATGTTAGCTCGATTGTTGTTTTCTTTCTCTAAGTGTTGTTCCAGCACGGTAAATAGCTTCTTTTCAGTTTCTCTTGTTTTGTCGTATTGGCAACCTATTGTCTTTTATGAGTCTCAAGCGAGTTGCAGCTATTTGTGAACTATTTTTGAATTTTTCTGAGCTTCCTAATGACTCCATTCCCAATGGACAAGTTTTGGCTACTGGTTTCCATGTTCAGCAGGCAAACATCCAACAAAGGTCGCCAGAAATGTTGCCCATTTTTCACCTACGGGCTCAAGCAGGCAGGAAATTGTGTTTCAGATGTTCAAGAAGGTCAAATGGGATATTTGCGTCAGGGGTTAGATCATGCATCTGATGACATTTCACAAGGAGCTCATTCGAAGAGTCTACCTCAATCATTTTGGCACAAAAATCACCAGAGAAGGAAGTCGGCAAGACCTTCCTGTTGTCTTGCTGACTAGCAGTGCGTCCTATGTGGTTGAATAAACCAGTCGCAGGACTTTCGAGTCACCAAGAGTCTTCATGTATCTCTCCGCTTGAAAAGGCTCATGCCGACAAGTGTTCATTGGGGAGCTCTCCGCATAAGGTTATGTCTTTTCCTAAGGGTCCGGCCGACTACTAAAGGGTCTCGCCGAAGCGGAATGCTTTCGGCGTAGGATGGTCATCTCGGGCAAATGTTTGGCCGACAGGCCAAGGTCTTGGAAACTAGGTCAAGTCTCACCGAAGCAGGATGCCTTTGGCGTATGTGTGGGGGCTTCGCTAGGAGGTCTTACCGATGGGGTGAGGTCTCACCGAAATGAGGCGGCATCAGCAAAGGAAGCGAGCTTCACTGAAGGGTCTGGCCGAAGACAAAGGTCTCGCCAACAATCATTCACAAGGCCGTCGGCAGGGAGGAAGATATATTGCCTTTAGTGTAGGGTCTCGCCGAAGGAAAAAGGTCTCCCCGACTCTAAAGTATCTCGGCACAGGAGTTGAGGTCGCTGAGATGTCTCAGTGATAAAGAAGAGTCTTCCTGACTAAAATGAGCCTTCGCCAAAGCAGGGTGCCTTCGACACGAGGTCTCACCGACTGCATGTGGTCTCGCCGAAACAAAAGATCTTGCCGATATAGCGAAGTCTCCCCGACAGGAAAATTGAGCTCGGCGAGGCAATGCGTCATCGATAAAAGGTCTCACCGACAGCAAGAGGTCCTGCCGACAAAGGGTGCCTTCGGTGTAATATTTAGAGTTTGGGGAGAAGTCTCCCTGACCCGATGAGTCTCACCGACCGTTGAGCACAGGAGGATGGGCCCTCACCGAAACAAGATGAATTCGCCAAGATGTCTCACCGACACATGGATGTCTTGTCGATGGAGGAGCACAGCGTTATAAGGATATTGCCTTCGACAAAAGGTCTTCCCGACTTGATAGTGTCTCACCGAAAGAAATGTTGAGCTCGGGTAGAGCGGAATGCGTTCGGGGTGACATCAAGGAGCTCTTGTCGATATGGCTCGTAATGTTAATCTTGGGGAGACTCCAAGATGAGGTTTTACACTCGGTAGGATGTCTTCCCGACAGGATGAGGGTCTCAGCAACATCTTGTGCAGTGGTATAACTCATGAAGACCAGTATGATATCCTGCCAACTAAAGGAACTCTTGCCGAATGTGGATGACTAGGCAATGAGATGGTGACATCGATATGACTCCTGAGGGCTCGCCATGTTGTCTGGCCGAAAACAATTGTCTGGCCGATGGTTTCAATAATATCGATATGACTTTTGTAACTCGCTATGTGGTCTTGCCGATCGTCATGTGTTATGCCGATAGTTGCAGGAAGGTATAATCGCATCGGGGAGACACAATTAGTGTCTCGCTGATATGCAATTCTGCAAAGAGAATTTTTGACTGCCCGAAGAATCTATGTGGCATCCATTCGACCAATCTGAGGGAGCTACAGGCGGACCATTGGCAACTTGACCGGTGCCAAGGAGATCAACAAGGCGAAAGCGACGTGGATCGACTCTGAGCTCTGAAGCATTCATGGCAGCTCAACAGGGAGGTTCGAGAGATCACCACGAGGACCAGAAGTGAATGCGGTAGTTGCAAAAGATCAAGAAGGATTTTCTTGGAGCAACTCTTCACTGACATGGACAATAGGGACACGCATTAATATAGCATTAACTCCATTCGAAAGATCTAGGGGAGAATTTTCTGAAGTCTGATATTTTGTAAGCCCTAAGGGGGTTGACACACTTTTTTATATATGGCATTTTTGCCTTTTTGTAGTCAGTTCTTACTGGTATATTTTTCTGCTTTTGGAGACTTCTAAGAATCCTTAGAAGAAAATACTAGATTTTGTAACTCATTCAGAGCATAATATACAGAGTTTACCTTAATCATTGTGGATGATTCAAATTACCATCTTGTTCTTGCAAGTGTCGTGTATTTCAGGTTAATGATCAAGTTATTATGTGAATTCTTTCATTCCTTTATAACTTTATCTTGTATTTCATGCCTTCCTTTGCAAAAGTATCATTAGTCAAATCACAAACTCTGTTTACATAATCACGTATGGATTTTAGTCTGTAAAAATTATTTTTCACTCTGGAAAAGTGTGTGAATCAAGCCTGTTTGTGACATATTAATGCATAGCTTATACAGATTTGATGTGTAATCTTATGATCATTAACAATTTTCAAGTTTCAATCAAGTATTCCACTGCTCTTATCAGTTTGGTGTATCACCATAGTGTTTAGTTTTGTTCTTATGCACTCCTCCCTTTCCCTTCACAAAGATCAATAGTTTAGGTGATAACACAAAGGAAGTCGGCCTTCTTCAGAGGTTGACCTCTGTTTACAAGTGACCCACAACTTTAGAGGTCTTCCCATGTTGCACTGGATTGTTGAGTTTTACTTTGAACAGGGTGAAAAATCCAGGTGACAACAGGCAATTTGGCTCTCATTTCTATCATCAAACTTATGGTTAACACATTTAGCAGGTTTGTCTTGATACAACAAGGAATAATGGGGGAGTGCTCTAAGTTCGTAGTGCGCATGTCTTTTGAGACATTGATGAGTATCAACACCAACACCCTGATTCAACTGAAGGCTTGGTGCAGCAAATGGCATTTCATGGGATTGTCATAGACCAACGCCTCAAGCGTCTACTCAAGAAACATGACCCTCTCATCTTGGCAGCGGTATTGAGGTGATTCTAGGGAAAGGATTTGTGAAGAACATTAAGTCATTTAGGGTGGACACAAGCATAACATCTCACTTGTTGGCAATTCTACTCAAAATTTGTATGCCAAAAAAAGACGCAGAAGCCCTAATGAAACGACTTTTCCCAGGGGATTATCTGGTTGGGATGGATGAGATTTTGTATGTCACCACTCCTGGAATGGGCATTCCAAGACCAAAATACATTTCCCAATTCTATGTGATCAGGGAGGTAGTGAAATACTACCCTTTTATCCGCGACCTGAAGGGTATAGCACTAGACAAACATAAACAAGTTATCGTGGTTAGTGTTGATTATTTCTAGAGGGTGTCCAAGCTTCACCAGTCATTTGGGGAGAGCTGGGTCTTGAATTTTAGGGCCTTTTCCCTAGCTAATGGCTTCCTCGGTGTGGTTCAGTCCTCCTAAGCATGTGATATGTTTCTGGTTCCGTAGTTTGGCGGTGGTGTTGGTATTAGGTATAAGTCTATAGTTTATATGGTAGTTGGGTGAATAATTCCAAGTAAATAATTATAATCACCTATGTTTTGGTTAAGTGGGATTATGTCACTAACAGTATGGGAATTATGTTATATGGGTTGTTAATGGTTGTATCTGGTTGGGTCTATTCGGCTTCTTTACAGAGGAGTTCTACATTTTGACACCTACACAACAGAAGTTTTGCAACCTTTTGGTTTAATGAATATAAAAAATCTCTTTATGTATCAAATATATATATATATAATTAAATAAAGTGATTTTTCTATATACATAATTTTTTTATATTTATGTATGTAATTTTTATTTTTTTATTAAAGAAAATCTTACAAAAATCAATTAGCTATTTTATAGATATTTGGATTCACACTATTAAAATAATAAAAATAGAACTTGAATTAAAGCACATCCATAAATTAGCATATAAAGATAATCTTCTTAGGATTTGATTTTACACAATTAAAATAAAAATTTAAATTAAATCTTAAACTATTTGACATTACCACTTTTTTATTTTCCAAATTTTATTAACTTCAAAACATACATAAATACAAATAAGAATTAAATTAAAATAACTAAAATTATTAAATTAATAATTCTAATCCTATTATTATTAATTATTATAATCATAAAAGCATTATAATTAGGATTGGGATTAGAATTAAGAATAAGGTAAAAATTATGGTTAGAACTATTTAAAAATTAAAATAAAATATTACTAATAAAAATCACTAAAATATGATTAATAGATATAATGTTCCAAAATTTTATTCATCTAATATATGTATTCTAAATCTTATTCCTAATATTAATTCATATATATTATTTTGTAATGTCACTCTACAATTTTTTATTGTTAGGGTTAAAGTTACGACCATAGTTATGGATAGTGTTACAACCATAGTTAGGGTTAGAGATAAGTCTAGGATTAGGATAATGGTTTAGAATTTATTGTTAGGGTTAGGGTTAGGGTTAGGGATAGAATTAGAGTTAGGGTGTGATTTAGGGTTAGGTCATGGAAAGAACTAATTAACAATACTAAAACACTATAATTAACAAAACTTATATTTATTTTTATTCATATTAATAAAACTTACATTTAATTTTATTCATATTAATAAAACTTACATTTAATTTTTTCAAATCTAGAAAACAATAATTACAATATTATAAAGGCAAGTACTAGCCACTTCGTGGCACTTGTTTAATTTGTTTGCATTTTTTTTGGAAGTGTAAAATCATTTTTTTATTATTTGAAGTAGTTGTCAAATGATGTGTTTTCCTAATTAAGCTAATATTGCATTAAGAAGCATAATTACAATGACAACAAAAAGTAAACTCTAATATGAATGTTTTTATTTCATACTTATTTAAAATAATTGTCAAATTATCATCTTTTTCTAATTAAGTCAAAATTATAGTAAGAAGTGGACTCCTCCAATCATTCTGGAAGAGGAGACTAATCTATCGGATGATGCTAAGGAGGAAGACTACAAAGGACTGCAGGCCCATGTTTGTACCTTGGAGAGGAAACTCAATAGGCTAATTTGCTTCACCATTAAATTCATCCACCACTCGGTGGTTACTCTCTCTGCGGTGTTGGAGGAAGTAAAGAAGAATGCGATTGAAGTTGATCACAATACTAGCCAGGCCAGTGGTGATGTTTGTAAGTTCTTCATGGAGGAATGGGAGAACTTAACTAGGTGATGGTGTATGTATTGTCTACTCTCTGGGGTTTTTTGCTTTGCTATGTTTGTGTTGTGATTGTGTTTTGTCTATTTGTTGTTACTGGGTTTTATTATGTTACTATGAACTAATGAACATCTGCCCTGTAGGGCTTTTCTGTGTAAAGGGTAAGTTGCACCCTGTAAATGTAATTTATAATATATCAAAACAACAAAAAATAGTTAATAATAATATGATTTTATTAAAAACTAGCATATATATCTTAAATATAATCTATATAAAATGCGTCGAGATATATCTTATTATTATTATTATCTTTTACACATTGGTTTTATTTATTTTTTATTTTTATTTTTAGCATTGTGTCTCATTTTTGAAATGTATCTATTATTAAAATGATTCTTATTTATTTTTGTTTTTTATAAAATGTGTATTGTTTTTGTGTTTCTTTTGTGATGGATTGTGCTGACCTCCTATAGGCATCATGTTTCCATTGTAGAGTTACGCCTATGGTGTAAATAATAATCTTTGTAAAAAAATGTCATCTACAAATTAAATTAGTATAGATATAAATACATCTATATAAAAGATGTCAAAAGATATCAATCTTATGTCTATATTAAATTTATGACATAAGTTAAATAGACACCTCTAAATGGATATCTATTAAGAGTTTTTATATAGATGCATTTAAGATATCTATACTATTTATTTATCTACAATCTTTCAATAAATTATTGACTCCATATCTTAAGTACATAACCATATCAATAGTGCCAAAGTTTTATAAAAACTAATAATAGGTAAGGGTCAGGCTTTTCAAAGGGTCCAAATGCTTTTACAAGAAAGAATAGAGCCCTAGGAAAAACAAGAGATAGCCCAACCAAAGAGACCACAAAACTTAACTACAAAAAAAATGAAATTCCAACACCCATAAAGAGTTGTTCAACAAACCCTACATAATCCTTAAATCCACCCTAGCACACTTTCCTCCCTTTCTAGGAGTAAGGACCGTGACCAAACTTTAGAGGACATTTGCTCCTTTTTTATACAATAGTCCAAGAAATAAAGGAAACTAAGTCAACCCCATAATCAAAGCAAGAAGTCGACCAAAAAGAATCCTCCAACATCATACCAATGGGAAGTGAGGAAAAAACTATCTTGCGCAAGAGTGATTTGGACATATCTATCCATAGATGAGACCAACCCACCAAGAACCAACACGAATGATAGGATAAAAGCATCTATCATACACAATTGTAAACCCTCAACCCTCTACCCTGTATGCTCAACCTATTACTTAAGCCCTAATCCCTTGACCCCCAACCCTATACCTTAAACCCTAAACCCATAAACCTCAACCCTCATCCATATAACCTATACCCTCACCCTTATATACCCTAAACCCCAAACCCTTACATACATACATACAACCATACAATCATACATACATACATACAAGCATACATAAATACATACATACATATAAGAATACATACATACATACATACATACATACATACATACATATAGGCACACATACATATATACATACATACATACAAGCATGAATATATACATACATACATACATATAGGCATACATACATACAAGCATGCATACATACACACATACATACATACATACATACATACATACATACAAGCATACATACAAGCATACATACATACAAAAAAACATGCATACATACATACATACATACATAAAGACATACATACAAATATATATACAAACATACATACATCAAACATCTTCACAAACTTGCATAAAAAACAATTCCAACAAGACATAACATGAGTGCATTATAATGCGCTCGCATTATGTCAAGCTTGAGAAACATACAACAACATTTTACAAAAAAGGACCAAAATACAAAATAAAACATAATGCACGAGCGCATTAAAACACGATTGTGTTATATATTGCTTTGGGAATCCCCAAACCTTAGGCTTAGGATTTTCTTTGGATTTCTAACCCAAAGGCTTGGAGTGCCTTCCCAATGTTCAAAGACGTGTTTTTACATATTCTACAAGATTACACATAATCTCATTCATGCTAACCATCAAGTTTGCACGTGTTTCAAGGTAAGTAAATTGAACACCTGGGTAATGTTAGGCTCTCTCTTCTAGCTATTTAATGATGTAATTTTTTTCACATTTTGATAATGTTAAGGCTTTCATCTTTAATTTCTTTTGTTTGTGTGTCCATTTTTTGTCAAAAACTAGTGTTTCTAAGTATTTTTTGTACTTTATTTTTTAACCATTCATTGGAATTTCAAATAAATTACACTTTTATAAACTAGACTCCATTCTACACATATTAAAAAAAAAAATCAAATAGTTTTCAAAAATTATGGGGGTAGCATGGCCAAATTTTGTTTTTCAAGATGTGTCCGCTTTGAAAATTAGTAAAAAAATCAAATATTCATTAAAAAAATATCAGAAAAATCAAGAATAAACTACATGATGTTAGCTAATTTCTTGAACTGAAACAATTTTAAAAAATATCAGATTTTGTGGAGAAATCGAGTAATCAACTTCATTATGAGATGGGTTTATATACATGTGATGACCTGGTGAACAAAGCGCATTAAATAGCACTCACAAGGTTCACAACAAATAACAAATTATCACATATATCATAACAAACCCAAACAATCAAACAAATAATAACAAATCAACAAACCATACAGGTAAATGATGGAATATGCCAACATTCCCCCCTTATTACACCATTACTTTAAAGTACTAATAAGAGAATCTTGAAATGATTCAAACTTCACATGTACAAGAGGCTTGGTGAAGATGTCAGCATGTTGTTCCTGAGTAGAGAAAAATTGAAGTTGAATATTATTTTGTTAAATATGTTCTTGTATGAAGTGGCAATCAGCTTCAATATGGCTTGAGAACACTTTTATTGTCACAATAGAGGATAGTAGGTTGGTTTTGTGGTACCCCCAATCCTTCTAATATGCAACACAACCATACTACTTCACAAACTGTTGCACTTGCTACATGGTATTCTGCTTTTGTTGAAGAATGAGCAATTGTGGCTTGCTTCTTACTTCCCTAAGAAATAGGTCTTGAACCCAAGAAGAAAACAAATCCAGATGTGGATTTTCTATCATCAACAAAACCTGCATAATTTGCATTTGTATATCCTGTCAAGAAGAATTGATCATTCATTTTATATTCCATTGACCATGATTCATTGTACCTTGGATATACCTTAGTAACCTTTTTGCTACTTTCCAATGACACATCTTTGGTTCTTGCATGAATCTTGAGAGATAATTAACAACAAAACTAATATTTGGTCTAGTGTAAGTCAAGTAAATCAAACCTCCAACCATTTGTCGATAGAGAGTTTCATTCACCTGAGGAGATGGATCAGAAACAAATAATTGCAATCGTGATTCCATAGGTGTAGACATGGGTTTGGAATCCATCATTCTAAATTTCTCAAGCAATGTCTTGGCATATTTTCTTTGAGATACAAAAATATGGTGATTAGTTTGCCATACCTCTAAACTGAGACAATAGTGAAGTAGTATGAGATCTGTCATATCAAATGCCTACTTGAGATCATTCTTGGTTGTCTCAATCATTGCTTCTAAGCTTCCTATGATAACTAAGTCATCAACATATACATTAATGATCACAATATCCCCCCTTGATCCTTGAGGTAGAGATTTGGATCATATGGTTGCCTATTAAAACCATGTTTTAGCAAATGTTCATCAATTTTAATATACCAAGCTCTTGGAGCTTGTTTGAGACCATATAGGGACTTAACAAGTTTGCATACCTTTTCTTGTTTATCAGGTGCAATGTATCCCTTTGGTTGGGTCATATATATCTCCTCCTTAAGGTCTCCATTGAGAAATGCACTTTTTACATCCATTTGATATAATTTGTACATCCAAATTGTGTAGCTAAAGCAAAAATAATTCGGATGGTTTTAAACTTTGGTGTGGGAGAAAATGTTTCTTCATAGTCTATCCCTTCTTTCTGGGCATAACCTTTAGCCACAAGTCTAGCCTTATATTTATCTATACTACCATCTGCCTTATACTTAGTTTTGAATATCCATTTACATCCAATTTCTTTCTTACCAAGTGGTAGATCAATAAGCTCCCAAGTTTTGTTTTTCATGAGAGATTGATACTTTGCATCCATAGCCTCCTTCCAAGCTTTTTACTCTAGTGCTTCTTGAACAGTAGATGGTTCAAAATTATCACTAGATTTACCTCATTGTGAGCCATGCTACGAGTCCTTGGACCTGAAGTTGAAGTGCTTGGGACTCCATCTAGCTTTGCATTGTGAATGGTACTAGTATACCACTTAGGTCTTGTGACATTTGTGGGTGTTGGATTAGATTTCCTATCAACATTCCCATCATTTTTCCCATCCATGTTGAATATAGGAGCACTATCTGTAGCAGGCGACAATGTGGGAGGAGAACTTGACTCACACTGCTCATCAATCTACTAATGTATATCTTCTTTGTATTAGGATCCATAAGCCGATATGCCTTAGATTCATTACTATATCCAAGAAGAATACATTGCATTGATTTTTCATCTAGCTTCTTCCTTTTTTGTTTAGGAATGTGCATATAGGAAGTGCATCCAAATACATGAAGATGAGAGATAGAAGACTTTACCCCTACCCATGCTTCTTCTGGTGTAATGCCATCAAGTGCTTTGGTTGGTGCACGATTCAATAGATAAATTGTTGTATGGACAACTTCAGCCCAAGAAGCATGTCCCAAATGAGAATCCTCCAACATGCTGCGAACCATCTCCATGATGATGTGATTTCTCCATTCAACAACTCCATTTTGTTGAGGTGTGTAATTTATAGTCAGTTGATGTCGAATTCCATTTTCCTTCAAGTAGGTGGAGAGTTCTAATAGTTGGTGTATTCCTTTCCTCAATCTAAGTGGAGGACACAAATATGATGATTCATATATTTCTCCACAAGAGTGTGAAACTCTTTGAAGTAGGAAAAGGCTTCATCTTTACTTTGCAAGAAATATACCCACATTTTTCTTGTGTGCTCATCAACAAAAAGTTGAAAGTATCTAAATCCAAATGTTATGACTAGGTGCCATGGGCTTGCATAGATCGGTATGCACCAGCTATAAAGGTTGGCTTGCACAATTCTCACTAGGATAGAAGGGTGCTCTATGTTGTTTTCCAGCAATACAACTAGAATAAATAGCACTCAATTTCTCAAGTGATGGAAGCCCTTTGACCATGCTTTTCTTACTAAATGTTATCAAGTAACTAGTGCTTAAATGACCAAATCTACGATGCCATAACATAGCAAGATCATTATCCTTAGTCACTAAGGCTTGATTAGTGGCAATTGTATCAAGCCTAAACATTTTACCAATTTTAGTAGCACTTGCGACAATCTTTGCCCTTTTAGACTTATCATGGATTAGGCATACCTTTTTATCATCATTTTTATCAAACTCTACCCTTAAGTTGTGATCAAGAAATTGATTAACAAATAGGCTATTTTTGGTAAGTCCAAGAACATATAAGACTTTAGTGAGCCTACACCTATGTATACCAAATTGCAAGGAGATGTCACCAATACCTTGAATATCATAGGTGGTATCATCTCCAAGAGAGACTTTACCATGATGAGGTTTCAATGTGAGAAACCACTCCTTCTATCCAATCATGTACTTTGTAGCACCTGAGTCCACATACCAAATTGAGGTTGATTGTAAACTATCTTCTGAAGTGTGGACTGAAAACACATACTCCTCTTCTACTTCTGGAGAGTCTTCTTCTTCAAATGTTGTCATGTTGTTTTTGCTTGGTCTTATGCTGCCATTGAGTATTGCCACTTTGAAATGGCTTCTTTTGATGCAATTTGTTGGATGATCCTTTTTTCAAGGAATTGTATCAACAATTTTTCACATCATGTCTAATCCTTTCACATATTGGACACTTGTTTTGAGATTTGGGTGAGTTACCAGATTTGGGTGGTCCACCAAACTGCTTCATAGGCTTCTTTCCTTTATGATGAGTGGTCATGGCATGGTCTTCCCCCTCATGTTCGTACCTTAGAGATTCTTCTTTTTGGAGTAGATTCACAAGCTTCTCAAAAGTGGGTGTTGTCTCAATGATATTCAAAGTTGTCATAAAGACTTTATAACTGGAAGGTAGTGCCCGTAGAATAATAGGCACCAAAATTGCATCATCAATTGTTTCTCCCAATGCTTGAAATGAGGCTCTCAACTCTGCAATCCTTTTAAGAAAGGATTCCAATTGTTCTCAATTCTTCATCTTCAGGCAATGTAGTTGACTCTACAAATTCAGGATATGATTCTAATTCTTCACCTCATATATCATCTTAATCTTTTCGTATGCATCTTTGGTTGTGGATGATTCTCAGATGAAAGGCTAAAATTCATCAGATACACTGAATAAAATGATTAATTTTTCCTTTCTTTTGTATTGATCAAATTTTATTTTATTCATTAGCATCTATTTTTTGGTGTGTTGTGGTTATATTGACCACATCCCAAACTTCCTCTTGAATTTGACCACATCCCAAAATTCCTCTTGGATTCGAGTTGAGTTTTAAGTTTGGTCTTTCAAGTGGAATAATTATTCCCTTGTAGCAACTGGGAATCTAGAAGAAGAAATTTCGGAGAACTGGCTGCCATTAAGGTGTTTTCTTGTCATATTTCTCGTCACTCAGATCAACAAAATGTCGTAGAGGAGAGGATAATATAGGAAAAACACCAAAATTAAAACATAATTGAGTTGGTGAAAAGAATGACACCCCACTTGTCTATAGTCATGACTACTAAAACTGAGTTCAAGAAGAATCTTACAATAGCTAGTTTATTGTATAAGAGAAAATCAATTATAATATTTTCTCATTCTTGATTTCTTTTATACTCAAATATGACATTTGAACATGATTGTATGACCGAAAAATTAATCTAAAATACCATATTAGATTTTGTGGAGCAATTGAGTAATCAACTTCATTATTCAAGATGGGTTCATAAACATGTAAATATCTAAGAAATTTATACCCGTGCCATCAACATATTTCTAGAAAGAATGAATTACATATAATGCCCTGAATACCTCCAATACAAAAGATAACCACCATATACATACCTAGATGGATAGAACTAGCTAATATAAGCACCGTATATTAGATATCAATTGTAAAACTAAACCCAATGAATACCGTGGAGACAGACTGTGGTTGTGTAACATTTGGAACAAAGATTCATGGTTGCCACACTTCCAAAGAAGTTGCCATTGTTTGCACAAAGAATAGGACCTCCAAGAGGCTAATAGTCAATTTCATCAAAATGAGCAAGGATATTCAAAGATAATTAGCATAAAAAAATAATCTCCTTAGAGAGACAACTTGTATACACTTGAAATCAATGGAATTGTGAGACACCATGAGTAGAACATGGATGACAATGATTCTTCTTGATCAAATCATGCCTTCAAAGAGCAGACCCATGCCTCTCTTTTAGTCTCAACGCTTGGCTCATGGGTTTTTTTCACTTTTCAATCGATGACTAACAAGGTAGTGCCCATCACCCACAATTTGGCTCTTCAAATTTTTCCTTACTCTTGACGACTTCTCCTACTTCAATCCTTTCATATATTTCTAGCTATTCACTAATGCCAAATAACTTTATGAGACCATCAATCCCTTCAATGGCACCTCTAACTAAATCTACTATGTTACCAAAAACATGCAAAGAGGAACAAATAGATAAGTAATACCTTCTATTCCACAACCATTAATATAACTGACTCATTCTTACGTCTTCATTTGTGGCCTTTTATCTTTGTGCCAAACACGGGATCTTCAAGCCAACTGGATGGGTGTAGGTTGAGGCCTAGTTTTCACACCTTCACTGCACACGTTGACAAGTTATAAATTGTGAATGTCAGATTACAATAGAAAACATGGTTTGATTCCTACATCTATGGCAACCTCAAAAGCTATAGAAAAATATGGCGCTATAATCTTCTAAAATTATCATTAAATAACAAGCAAAAAATCTATAATGCTTCGATACCATATCAGATTTTATGGAGCAATCAAGTAATCAACTTCATTTTGAGATGGGTTTATATACATGTGATGTCAGTGAACAAAGTGCATTAAATAACACTCACAAGGTTCACAATAAATGACAAATTATCACACGTATCATATCAAACCCAAACAATCAAACAAATAATAACAAATCAACAAACCATATGAGTAAATGATGGAATATGTCAACAAAAAATACCAAAAAAAATTTTAACCTTTTGAGGGAGCCACAAAAGATGCTATGTTATGAATTTTTGACAAAAATAACACCAATTTCCGTGGCTCCCTTTTTTGAACCCCTTAATCTCTAGCATTTTCAAAAAGAATAAGTAGTTTAAAAAGTAGACTCGAAGTACTATGAATATTTTTTTGATGCATCTTAAAAATTTTAGAGTAACTATCCTCAATTTCTCATCTAAGGTTAGTATTTCTTGATTTCAGAAAAAAAAAAAATGGCTACTTAAGACCCCTTTTTGGCCCCCCATCTTTCTGCACTTACCCACAAAACAAAAAAATACATTTATCCTCTTCTTCTAACTTAACATCTACTGATGCAAGCTTACTTAAAATCATATTAAAAGCATTTAAATGTTCTACAATAGAATCACTATCCTTCATTTTTTGAGAATATAAACATCTTTTGAGATACAACTTATTAGTCAAACTTTTAGTTTGATAGATATCACCTATCCTCTTCCAAAAATTGTATATGGTGGCTTCTTCTGAAACATTAAAGAGGATGAAATCTACAAGACACAACTGAATGGTTCCAAGTGCCTTCTTATCCATTTTCTTCCAATCTTCATCAAACATTTTCTCTAGTTTCATTTGGTTTGAAAATGCCAACCACTAATCTCTCTCATTAAGGAGATCCTCCATCTTCAACTTCCACATCTCATAGCCAATGCCATTGAATTTCTTAATATCCAGATGAGAGGTAGAGGCCATGGTTTTCAATCTTCTTCACAAATCTGCAAAACCCACAATGCACAAGCTCCTATTGCAACCAAAAAGCCTTCAACACTCAAAAGAAAGGTGTCCCTCTCTTAATAGATTAGCTCTGATACCAAATGTTGGAAATCAAGGTATAAATTGAAACAATATGAACTTAAATATGTGGTTGCAAATCTGAAAATATGTTTACAAGATTACCATAACAAGATTAAGTGATTGACAATTGCAACAATGAAATAAAAATTTGCAATACCATAAGTCATCAACACAAGTGACACAAGATATATATGTATGGAGAAACACTTACAAGAAAAAACTCCACTCCCAAAGAGATCCGATGTTTGTATTAATCTTCAAAAAAATACATCAATATAACAATCCTCTTTGTAATTTGACAACACTTTGATGTCCTGACAACCTGCAAAGAACTCATACTAAACCACCAACTCAGGCTCCAATATATAGAAGTTTGTCTAGGAGAGAATACCACAAATGGTATCCCAAAACAACAAGAAAAACCACCTGAAAAAACCCATGCCCTCCTTAGTGGACAACTCATAAACAATGGAATAAAATATTCAATAATCGCATGACCTTCATATGGGTGCCTAACCCATAGCCAATCAAATGAGTCAATCCCAAGTGCTCCATAAGTCTCTAACAGCTACATGCAAGCTCATGCACCACCATGCAAACTTGGGCACCCAACCATGCAAGAGCATGCAAAACATGCAAATAGTATGCAAGGACATGCATACTCAAGTGGTCCCAATCCAAAAAGTTGGACGCCTAGGAAGAATATTCTCCTGGGATGGCTTGTAATTGCCACCGTAAAGGGTCCACCTCTTTGAATGCAATTACAATTTGTCATAGGAAAATAAATAATAAATATTTTTTCCCTCATGTCCTCAAGAACACTTTCCAAAGAACATGGAGATACATAAATCAACTTAGCATAACAATTTTAATGCCACCTATCCTAACATCCTCATCCAAAATCATTTTCTCATCCATCTCTAAGGTCTAACCCTTGGATAATTATTTGATAATTGTTCATATAAAACCTAGTCCCTTTCTTCCTAAAATCAAATAAATATTCTTATTCACTTAATTCTCACTTTCATAGCCTGGGTGATCCCACAATACTGGTTTACAATTTTTGGCCAAACTGGACACTGAACTAATTTTTTCTAACAAAATCTTCACTTTCGGGCACCTATAGCGGCTAAATCGTGAGGAATTTGAAGATGGTGCAAACTAGTGATTTGTGACATTTTGTTTGTAGATTCTAAATATATTTTTTTCAATTTTTTTGGAATCAAATTGCACTTATTTTTTCATCTCCTTCGAAAACTAGTTTTTTTTCAGTAAACACCATTTTTAAGGAGTGATACTCACCGTATGGGTAAGTGCACCAATCTGTAACACAATTTAGGTGTCAAATTGTGAAAATTTGCAAAAAAAGGCTGAAGTGGGCCATTTGGCACACGACAAATGACTCCAAGTCATTTGGCATGCGCCAAATTTGGTGCTCACCAAATTTGTCGTGCGCCAAATGTAAAAGAAAAGATAAAAGCCCAAACTTGTGTTTGAAATCCTCATTTGTCTTCAACCTATGGCTTGGCTTGGAGGATAGGATGTCTGCAACTCGCGCTCACCAAATTTCACCCATAATTTGCACCGTTAGCTTGCTATCTTTCATGAGGATGTTGCCAACACGTCAGAGACGTCGAAGATTGCGAAGAGGTATATATTTTTATTCAATTTATTTTGAATTTGATTTAGAATGTTGATTGAAATAGGTTTTTATAATAAATTTTTGTTCTAATTATCAGGGAATGAATCTCCACCTCAAAACTTTGAGAATTCACAGTCACCCCCTCAGGAAGAGCCTCCTATTCAAGAACAACCTGAAACCCCTCCATCAATTCCTAGGCATCCTCAAGGAACACAAGAAAACGTTCTAAATCAAATTTAAAACAATAAAAGAGACATTGAACAATTAATTAGAAGATTAACCGAGCATGTTGAAACCCACCCTTATAGGAGAGGGATTGTTGAATCATTGAAGTCAATTGTAACTCATGTAGGAGAAATCAGTGAGAAAATAAATTTTTGGTCAAATAAGAGGCATGAGATGAGATAATATTATGCTAGAGGTTTGTCATATGCAGATGTTAAAAAACAAAAAATTAGCAAAGCCGACTTGTGTGCCCTATTTACAGATCCGAAAACCAACGTACCTTTGTCTCATACATGTAGGAGGTTCCCCATCCATTGGTGCTACCATGAATTAATTAAAAATAAATTTTGGGAGCTGTGGTGGATGGTATTTGACCAATCTCCATGCAATAACCATGAGGTACCACAATAATTTTTGAGGAAACTCTATTGTGATTTTATTCTCAATAAGATGCCAAATTATTTTGACATCTTAGACTTTCAAGGTAGAGGTGGGGGCTCCACATATGATAGAATTGTTGCACGACATAATCCACAGCTGGCACTGAGACCCTTGGCCAGACCCATGGTGGAGCATGTCGCCGTTCCTTCCATTGTTAAGGATAGTGTAGAGGTGGGAATGCTGGAGTCAATTGGCTCACTCACCCAAACCATCTTACAGTGTGAGGCCTCTAGTAGAGCTTGGTGTGGAGGAGACGTGTAGGCCCTGAGCTCCACCCCACCATTGTGGTGCTTGTGGTGTAGTTTGCACGTATGATTATCAGAGTGCTTGGTATGTAGCTACACAACTAGTTGCAGAGGTGATGGCTTTCACAGATGATTTGTTGAATGATACATACGACATTGACAATTAGGTAAAATTTAGCAAGTTCATTTAATGTTGTTTATTAAATTATATTTTGAAATTTAAAAATAAGTAAATTAGTAGAATTTTGATTTGATAAAATTTCAGGGTCAGAGTGTTCATGAGACGTGCCCCATTTCTATAGACCCTTATTCATTCTCGACATTGGATCCATAGGTATGCAACTAGTATTAAAGATATTATTATTGAATTTGAATAGTTGAATTTTATATTTGGATGTTTATCTCATAACATGCTTTGGATTTCAAACAGTTTCTTGGTAGACCTTTGACCTCCACAACTCACAATTCATTTCCTCAAGGACATTACACTCAGGTAGCCTTTATTCAATAATGGTGTTGTAAAACAATATTAGCTAGTTTTCATAATTTTGCATATACAAATCTAAAAAATTGATGAGAAACACAAACATTGCATTTGTATTCCTTGATCATGTCACATTATCTTCTCCTAATTCACTTTTTGTTCCTTTAGTCCTTCCTAATCCCATCCCATTAACATCTAATAGTTCACCCTACCATTTACTCTTTCATTTACCATTTACAGATGTTGACATTAGATAGCCCTGGTGATGTTGGTGGCACGATGGACCACATAGTTGCTGCAACAATAGCCAATTCTGATCCATTGAGAGAGGTATGCAACAGATTAGTCGATTTGACATTATATTCACTCTTTTATGGTCTATTATAGAAAATTTTTACGATACTTTTGTGTAGCTTAATTTCTATCTTGATGGTTACTATAGGTGGTTGTCACTCTAGATCATGGACGTGGTAATGATGTAAATGTGAATGATGACTATCTGTATGCGGTAAGTGATTAAATTTTGTTATGTCATTCCACAATTCAATTTTTGTGTATTAACATCTTTAAATTTTATGGTATCAGTTGAAGGTCCAAAGTGAAGAGAGGAGGAATAGCGAGCATGTTTGAAAGACCAAAGAACCAACAGTCACTCCATCCAACTGAATTTCAAGTAGCACGAGATCTATTTCCTTCACCTAGAGGGAAATGACTGTATTAGGGTCATTTTTTGTATGCCTATGTGGCATTTTGGAACATATGTTTTGTACAAGCGATATATACGTGAAATTTTATGTCCATAATATGGCTCCTTTGTACTAAGCTTGTATGGATTTTTTTGATATATTCTATATACTTTTATCAATATGTATCATTGTATACCTTACGACTTTTTGATAAAAAAATATTATGTTGCTACTGCCATTCTTGAATGATGTTATCATGCGTATTGTGTAAATCGTATGATTGAATGTTGTAGGCATGGATTTTGTTTACATCTAATGCTTAATTAATTACTGTCGATTGCTCAATAAGGTCCATCTAAAGTGTATTGTGTAAATAAACTCCATTTCTGGTGGTTTGTATCCTTTGGAATGCTTCAATTAATTATGCCTCACTTATTCGCATGTATGCTTCACTTATTCACATGTATACTTCACGTATAGTGCGTGTATTCACGTGTATGATTCATGCTTCAAATGCATATCAACAAAAATATTTTGGGGGAAAATTTGACAAACCAAAAGTATAAGAGTTTTTTAAAAAGTCAAGAAAAAATCATATTTAAAAAAACATAAAAAAATTTAGAACAAGAGATAAAATCAATTTATTTTGAAATTGAAAGGTATTTCCATAGCATATAGAGATATAAAGGGCAAATAAAATAAAGATTTTAACTAATGAATTGTAAAAAATATTTTTTTGTAGTTTATATTTATATCATTGATTACATTTTCTTGCACATCTTTCAAAGTCAAAGCATTACTTTACACTGCATAACTAATAACTAGATGCTGATAAATGACAAAATTTCAATTACAATATAGTTTTTCATACATATCTACCAAAGTATTTTTTCAAACAGTTCATTTCCTTGTTGCTATGGCTAAAAGCATAAAACAAGTGCTTTCGAACAAGCTATGGATGCTTGGAAAAAATCTATCAAAAGCATAATAGCAAGCAATACTATAGACAAGGCAATAACTACTTCAAAAAAATGCTTGAAAGAAATGTGGTCTCATGGTGATGGAATGCCATGACATGCAAATTGCTATGGATTTTCATGCCATTCCATCACCATGAGACCATGTTTCTTTGAGGAATTTTTTCAAACAATTCATTGCCTTGTTTATGCTTCCACATTTTTCGTACATGTTTACTAAAGCATTTTATCAAACAATTCACTGGCTTGCTGATATGGCTAAAAGCCTAGAATAGGTGCTTGAAAAAAAGCTACGGATGCTTGGAAAAAATATATCAAAGCATAATAAGAAGCAATAGCATAGACAAGTGATGCAGAGACAGGAGACCTAAACCCACTCAAAGTGTCAACTTGCCTTCAAGAGGCATCTAACAAAATTAAAATGATCTATTGGACCAATCCAAACTACCTCTCGATCAATGAGAAAATTACATTTGGGGACACTTGTCCTTCTGCTAAATATAAACCAACAAAAAAGTTTTGCATTATGAAGTGTCGGGTTCATTGAACCTAGACATGCTAGCTTGGAACAATTTGATTAGTTTGAAGATGATGAGGCACCATCTCAGCATGTTGGATGTCCCCTTTTATCTTGGCCTAAGGTGGACTCCAAGATATTTTTTCCATCTCATATTTTCAGCTTGGGGCGGACTTAAAGTTGTCTTTTCCATGTATGCTTTAAGCTGGGCTGACTTTACGTTGTCTTTTCCATGTATGCTTTGAGTTGGGAAGAATTTTCCTTTGTCTTGGAAAAGCATCATTCAAGCCAAGGCTAGACTTGACAATAGTTTGGACATAGCTTTTCTTTCCCAAGAGGACTTTGTAGATCATCTTTGACATTTTCCTTGACCATGTGCATGGCAGACTTTGCTTCTGCCTTGCAAGATTGGGCAGACTTGCTCTTGACTTAGACATGTTGATTTTCCTTTCAAGCAAAAATTGAGAGAGGTTATTGTAGATGGGCACAACATGATCCTATAGGCTTGGATGAGAAGTTTCTAAGCATCACGGTGTCCGAGTATTGTCATGCTGAAGTTTGCAACCATTTTGCACTTCAGGATCTTAAGGGATTTAGCCGGTTGAACGTAGCTCGGAGGGATTTGGTGCATTTGGGTGCGAAAGAGGACCATGTCTAGCGTAAAATTACTCACTCGGATGCATTGGAACAATTAGTTTGGTCACGCGAGTTACAAAATGAAAGTTGCACCACTTTGCAACTTTGCACTACTTGCATTTGACTTTTTCCCCAAGAGAAATCTCGCCGCCATAGGAAAATGCCTCTGAGATAGATAAAAATGAGAGAGGTTATTGTAGATGGGCACAACACAATACCATAGGCTTAGATGAGAAGTTTCTAAGTGTCATGATGTCCGAGTAACATCATGCTGAAGTTTGCAGCCATTTTGCACTTCGGGCTCTTAAGGGATTCAACTGGTTGATCTTAGCTCAGAGGGATTCAGCTCATTTGGGTATGAAAGAGGACAATTCCTAGCATAAACATACCCACTCAGATGCATTGGAACAGCTAGTTTGGTCACACAAGTTGCAGAACGAAAGTTGCACCACTTTGCAACTTTGCACTACTTGCATTTGACAACTTTTTCCCTTAGAGAAATCTCGCTGCTTTAGGAAAACACCTCTGAGATAGCAAAAACCAAGAGAGTTTATTATATATGGGAACAACACAATCCAATAGGCTTAGACTAGAAGTTTCTAAGCCTCACGGTGTTCGAGTAACGTCATGCTGAAGTTTGCAACTATTTTGCACTTTGGGCTTTTAAGGGATTCAGCTGGTTGAACTTAACTCGGAGGGATTCAACACATTTGGGTGTGAAAGAGGACCATACCTAGCATAAATGTACCCACTCAGATGAATTGGAATAGTTAGTTTGGTCACACAAGTTGCAGAACGAAAGTTGCACCACTTTGCAACTTTGCACTACTTGCATTTGACAACTTTTTCCCCAAGAGAAATCTCCCTTCCATAGGAAAACGCCTTCGAGATAGTGAAAAATAAGAGAGGTTATTGTAGATGGGTACAACATGATCCCATAGGCTCAGACGAGAAGTTTTTAAGCATCACGGTGTCCGAGTAACGTCATTCTGAAGTTTGCAACCATTTTCCACTTCAGGCTCTTAAGGGATTCAACCGGTTGAACTTAGCTTGGAGGGATTCAACACATTTGGGTGCAAAAGAGGACCATTTATAGTGAAAAATTACCCACTCGGATGCATTGGAACAGTTAGTTTGGTCACACGAGTTGCAAAATGAAAGTTGCACCACTTTGCAACTTTGCACTACTTGCATTTGACAACTTTTTCCCTAAGAGAAATCTCGTCGCCACAGGAAAATGCCTCCAAGATAGAAAAAATAGAGAGAGGTTATTGTATATGGGAACAACATGATCCCATAGCCTCAAACAAGAAGTTTCTAAGCGTCACGGTGTCTAAGTAATGTCATGCTAAAGTTTATAGCCATTTTGCACTTCGGGCTCTTAAGGGATTCAGTCGGATGAACTTAGCTCGGAGGGGTTCAGCGTGTTTGGGTGCTAAAGAGGACCATTTCTAGAGTAAACGTACCCATTAAATGCATTGGAATAGTTAGTTTGGTCACACAAGTTGCAGAATGAAAGTTGCACCACTTTGCAACTTTGCACTACTTGCATTTGACAACTTTTTCCCCAAGAGAAATCTCGCTGCCAAAGGAAAATGCCTCTGAGATAGCGAAAACCAAGAGAGGTTATTGTAGATGGGCACAACACAATCCAATAGGCTTAGACAATAAGTTTCTAAGCATCACGGTGTCTGAGTAACATCAGGTTGAAATTTTTAGCCATTTTGCACTTTGGGCTCTTAAGGGATTCAACCGGTTGAACTTGGCTCAGAGGGATTTAGCGTGTTTGGGTGTGAAAGAGGACCATGTATAGCATAAAATTACCCACTCAAACATGTTGGAATAGTTAGTTTGGTCACACGATTTGTAGAACAAAAGTTGCACCACTTTGCAACTTTGCACTACTTGCATTTGACAACTTTTTCCCCAAGAGAAATCTCACCGCCACAGAAAGAAACCTCTGAGATAGATAAAAATGAGAGAGGTTATTGTAGATGGGAACAACATGATCTTTTAGGCTCAAATGAGAAGTTTCTAAGCCTCACGGTGTTTGAGTATCGTCATGCTAAAGTTTGCAGCCATTTTGCACTTCGGGCTCTTAAGGGATTCAGTAGACCAGGAGGCTCAAACTCAATTAATTTGAAAACTTACCTTCAAGAGGCATCTAACAAGATTAAAATGGTATTTTAAAGCAATTCAAACAATCTTGCAAGTTAGACAACAATCAGAAGCACCTTTTCTCAATTTCACTCATGAATCCTAATAGTAGTGCAAACTCAGTTTTTGGCCTTTTACTCAAATACTCTCCAAGACACCTAATAAAAATATGATGGTTTTAGACACCCATTTTGGAGTTGTAACACATATCCCAAAGTCAGAAATAAGTCTTTTGTACCAACCTTCTAAAATCACCCCTTCTACGCTGACCTAATTAGGTTGATTAGGCGTAAATTACAAAGCAACATATCTTTAAACTTCTCACATGCCCTTGAAACCTTAGGGAAGCATTTACTATGCCTTCAAACCTCTCAAACCACATTTTTTCCCAGGGTTAACCCTTCCAACATACCAAACCAGAAAACCCTCAATTTCATGCGAAACCAAGAGGGTTTATTCAAAATCCCACTTGCACAACCTCCCAGACCATGCCACCAACTCAAACATGTGTATTATAATCCCTATGTGCTCAAAAGTTGAAAAAAACTTCACTCTCATTGATTTTCACAAACCCTAGGTTGAGGGCTCCATTTTCTTGTCTTCAAAGTTGTTTAAACTATATGATGTAGACATGGGAGGCTTAACTCAATCAATTTGACAACCTTCCTTTAAGAGGAATCTAACAAGATTAAGATGACCTATTTGAACAATCTAAATCACTCTCAAATTTTGAAAAACAACAGAAGTTAGATTTCCCACTTTCACCCCTTGAACCCTTGTAGTAGTGCAAACGTAGTTTTTGACTTCTAACTCCAATATCCTCCAAAACACTTGGCAAACAAAAGATGGATGAAGATACTCATTTCAAGGCTATAAAAAATATGTGAGCCCCAACATCAACTCCTTGGACCAACATGGAGACCCAACACCCCTACCATGGGAAAAACTAGTGAAATAGGCCTCTTTTTCAAAGAGAGTACCCTTAAAAATTCTCCAAACCCTCTGAAACCTTAAGGCAACAGTTAAAATGGTCGAAACCTCCAAATACACCATCATATTTCTCTGGTACAGACAAACTCAGGCCAAACTTGAAAACCCTTGTTGTATGCACATTTCTTGAGGGTTTATTGGATATGATGCTTCCACAACCTCCCAAACCTTAAAACCACCTTGAACATAGTCCAATAACCCTGCACATTCTCAAAATTTCAAAAAACAAGACCTCCCATACATATTTTATCATAAACTAAGCAAAAACCCTTCATTTACATGCATTCTCTTCACAAAACACTCAGGAACAACAAATTTATCTCTCTTATTCCTCTTCCAACACTCTATCCATGCATCCTACACCTAATTCAGACTCCATAGGGCCCCTTACATGAGTTACAGTTGCCATAGAAAGTGTAAGGGCCCTTTAACACATGTTTGTTCACAAAACCCTCCAAAACAGGGTATACTGGTTGTTCACAAGAAAATGCTTAAAGGAGGCTTCCAATCCTTTATTAAAATTTCAAACTAGATAGAAATCAATTTTCACATAGACCCTTACGTAGAAAGAAAGATTACATAGCTTGCATTAGCTTGTACGACTTGTACAAACCTAGAAAATAAGGAAACACACAGAAAATTGAAAGAAAACTCAGAATTTCTTATTGTCAAGACCTTAAATACTGAACCAACAACCTTACAAATGATGTTTTTAATAGAAAACCAAGATCTGATTGCAAACCTGAATAGACCTTCCACAGAAGAGGAAAACGAAAAAGCAGAAGCTTTGCATAAAAACATGCAATTTGATATATTCAAAAAGACCATTAATTACAAGAGATAATTTGCTTTATAAAAGCAAAGATGCAACAACCTAATCTTATCTTGAGCAACAAGATAGCTCAATAAGATAAAGATAAGATCCTATATCTTAGGAATTAAATAAATCCTAAGTAAACTTATGCAAGCGTAATTAAATATTAATTACACTAACACCCCCCCATAAGTGCAACTTAGGGAGAAGCTAATTATTATGCAAATATGAGTTCCGGCAACAAGGCCTGATCAAGTACTCATGTACAAATGTAAAGAGAGAGAAACCCCCCTCAGTGAGATGAATTGCTGCGAAGAAACACTGGAAGAACTCTGATGAAGCAACACTGGAACCCCAAATCAAGCAAGCAAGGAAAGATAGTTCTGTTTGCAAAATACTAATCAGAATCATAAATGCAACAACAGACCCGATGCCAAGGAACACCAGAAACTCACATACTGGATCAACCCTGGAATCTGTAAGCAACAGTAGATGAAAGGATGAATGGACCCATAATGATGACAAATCTGGAAGTTGTGTCTCGCGAAGCCAATGCCAAACTGAAACTAAAACTGCCCATAGGACAAGTACCATCAAGATTCTGGAACATTAACCATAAAACCATGGCCTTCAAATGGGAAAGATCTGAACCAATGAGGATCAAGAACCATAAAATCCCACTGTGAAGTGTGCACCAAAGCAAACCAAAGATGTATCTAGCTAAGCAAGAAAGAAGCTAGAAGGAGACAACATAAACCAGACAAACTCATGCGAGTTGTCACCAAAACAAAAGATGGATGCAAGAACCCCCTGTAATGGAACTTTATATCAGTTCGTTATTACAATACCTAATGATTGCATAAGGAGATAATGCAAAAAATATGCAGAAACATAAGTAGAAAATGCAAACCTAGCACACGAAACAAAAATGAATGCATGCATAAAATAAGTTACACATTTTCTGGAAATGACCTCAGATTTGCATAGAGGCCGAAACCAGATTTTCGATGCCGTGAAAATCGCGAAAAACGGATAACCAAGTCAAAAGATATGTGTCCCGGAGTGAAAACGGAAACATCTAACTTTCGAGGTAGAAAAAAGCATCAAAAAAACAAAACCAGAAAATATTACTAGTACCAATGCGTAGAGCTCGGAAACAGCTTTCCGACGATATCTCGTTTGCAAAAAAATGACGCTGTATGTGAAAGATACGCCCATTTCTGTGAAAGTGCTCAAAAATGGTCCAATTCAGCCATGTAGAGCCCTCAGGGGCTAAAAAATTAGGGCCCCTGGTCGCATGCAGGACCAGGGGGCTAGCGGACAGGGTGCTGGCGTGGCCTGTGGTCACCCATATGACCCCGACTAGGGGTTGATGATGGCAGGGGCTGAAACTCCAACTCCTGGGCGCGGATAAGACCCTGGCCGGCGGAGCGAAGCCCTCAGGGGCTGAACGTGGGCGGAGTGGCGGAATAAGGGGAGCCGCTGGTGGCGGAGGTGCAGAGGTGGCCAGTGGGAGGCTTGGCGGTGGCCGCTTGGTGGTCGCCCAGTGGCTGCCGGGCGATGGAAGCCATTTAAACTGCAAGCGCTGAAATTTAATCAAAAATTTTGATTTTTTTATTTGTTTTTTGAATTTTTCTCGATAAACGAACCTCAGAATGCGTGCCTGGGGGCCGTACGACCCTTGGGCAAAAAAAATTTGCCTCTCCGGATGACTGTGTCCAAATTGGACGAATATTATATGGAAATAGGGGTTTTTGGGCGTTGTGGATCTAACGGCGAGGTTCGTTTGGGCCCAAAGTGCTCTGAAAATTAGGTGACCCCCAGATCTATCAGATAAATCACCGAGCTTGAAACCCTCGCAGATCTGGCAAACAATGATGAAAATCAATGAAATAAAAGCCATTTCTGACTTTTTCCAGTGCTCTGAATCCAACGGAAAACCCCAATCTGATCCAAGACGCTGCATAATAATGCTCAAGGATTGAAACCCTCGAGGGACCTCGAATGAGCTCTGCACTGTATTCCTCTGAAAATGCTGAGAAGGGGCTACAAATCGTGGCTCTGATACCATGTTAGAAAACCAAGATCTGATTGCAAACCTGAATAGACCTTCCACAGAAGAGGAAAACAAAAAAGCAGAAGCTTTACATAAAAACATGCAATTTGATATATTTGAAAAGACCATTACTTACAAGAGATAATTTGCTTTATAAAAGCAAAGATGCAACAACCTAATCTTATCTTGAGCAACAAGATAGCTCGATAAGATAAAGATAAGATCCTATATCTTAGGAATTAAATAAATCCTAAGTAAACTTATGCAAGCGTAATTAAATATTAATTACACTAACAGTTTTCATGACTTTTTAAAGGCCTCTCCATCTCAAACACTAACCAAGTACCTTTTCAACTGATTTTTGAATCCTTAATGACCGTTGTAATTTATAAACCCACATTTTACACAATTTAATGCCTTTACAAACATAGTGAAGTATTTGCACATTATGACCTCCTAAAACCTTCCCAAAGGCTTGCAAATAGCCTTGTTACACTAGCAAAACACTATTCTTGCACATATACATGTAAATTCAAAAACTTTCCTTCCAAAGGCTACAAACAATTCCAAGTGCAAGATCACAATTTTCACTTCTTAACACCTAAACTCAAAACCTCACCTTAAAACCTACCTAGGGGTCTTGATTGACCTTATTCAGAACAAATAACCTCCAAACAACTTTATTCCTTGCTAAGCATTCCAATGCTCAATAATTAGTGCTCCAATTGTAGGCATAAGGTGGAGGTGCTCCTATACCACTATATAATTTAACCATAATATAACTAAGCAATATATGATATAATTTAACCATTATTCATTAAATTTTCAAATAGTTTAAACATGCACAAGACGAATAGATTATTTTGATTCTCAACTTCTATATATGAAATTATCCAATAATCAAGTGTATGTCCATATACAAAAATGGCATCATCGCCAACTCAAACAAAGTTTTACAAAGTGTGGCATATGCCAACTTGATATCTATTCATAATATACATACCAAAATGTCTATCTCATCCTAAACTAATGTTGGATCATCAAAATGGAGCCTCTTTCAAGCACTCTTTGGCTTTGAAGGTAACTACACAAGAAAAATTTAAACCACAATTGAGATTAGTTATATTATATAATTTAAAATCGAATAATTAACATCAAAATCAATATACATTGAATTATAATTGAACTCTAAAATTGAAATCTTGATTACCTCATATATATACGTCTCTTCAAACCGTCATGAGTCTTAGAATATGCCTCTCTCAAAGAACCAATCATACTATATATGTGAACACAAAAACATCAAATTGATACAAGTTAGCATACAATTGTTCGTAATAGGAACATATTTACCAAACACAAAATAAAATAAAAACATACCTCTTTAGGAATCTCTTTATCTTTATCTCCTTCAGCTATTTCGACACCTCCTTGAGGTGTTTCAATTCCTACTCCTTCAAGTGTTCCAACACCTACTCCTAGAAGAGGAAAATTGTAACGCCTACCACGAAACCCTAGAGAATGTTACGAACAAAACGGAAGCGAACAATTTTTTTTATAAAAAAAGTGTAATTAAACAAGTAAAGTGAACTACATTTACACATACATTCTCTAAGGTACGTGACGACGCTTACTTACAAAACCCATTACCAACAACAATTACTAAACATAACTTATATTTATAACTCAAGAATTAAAGATCATACATCCAAAACATTAAAAATACATCACATAAAATATAAAGTACAATAATGGTTCGTTCATACATTACATCCATTCAATATTACAATTACACTCTCATTTCCAAATGAGATAGTTTATACAAAAGTGTTACAATTACAAATTACAGAGATTCTCCTCAAATACAATTGAGGAGTGATACAATTACAAATTACAAGGTATCCAACAGATACAAGAGAGAACATGATAGAATTACAAATTCACTGGTACACACGAGCTTTCCAATCATGAAGTACTCGACATCACAAACAAGAACTAGGGACCCAACAGTGTAAGGTGCACGTTCCACCCAACCATGTGGTACCCGAAGGACCAACCCTCGTGCTAGGAGATAGTAAAAGAGCTTCCTAGGCAAAACCTGCAACCTCTAGACATAGGCAAAAACAATATTAAACTACACAAGTACGAACTTACAAAATGGTTACAATGCTTCCAGATAATAATGATCAACTGCACAATACAACAAACTGACTCATAGTTGTCATAGGAGGAGTGTCATCACAAAGTTGCATGGGTTACCCTGACGTATCTTCCTAGGCTTCAGCCCCCATCTTGGGTTACGCTGGTGACCTCTTATGATACCCGACCCCACATGCAATCCAATGCAGAATTGAATATCTTTCCAAAAAAAAAAGATATCGATCATTCCATTCCAGGCCTTCTCATCTCATCCCAAGTCTTTGCTAGCCCTTGAGTCCATGAGTGCGACATTAACAAAATTCAAGTGTTTAAACTACCCTTTTTTCCTAACATATTTATTTAATTTTCATTGATTAAACTAACTCTGCATGAGTTATCCTGACACCTCTTTGTGTGTCATCCCTCATGAAAAGCCACTCCCCTATTAACAACCTAAGGGATCAATTCCACTAACATAGGGTAAACCAGGTGCACATAACCAAATACAGATACCCACTTAGCAACAATGTACAACACAACTTGTTCGTAGAGCCAGGTAACCATACTTGATAAAATACCACGTGCACTACCCAAGTTATTTCAAAAGCCAAACCAACACAAGTTACAATCCCCACCACAAAGGAGACACATTTGGAAGTCTTACATAAACAATTACTCAATTTGCCCCAACAACGAGAATGAGAGAAACATAACTTTAAAACAATTTCAAGTAAAAGATAAAATCTAATATTAGGATATTCTAAATCCAAATAAGGCAATTACATATTGCATGCGAACAATCAAAATAAAAACCTTGCTCAATTATTTCTAATTCGAGAAAATTTCATTCATAGGATAAGGACAAATCATAACTAATTGTTTAACTCTATAATTCCTCAATTACACATTACATGAAATTAACTAATCTTATTATAAATTCGTTTGCAACCAATAAGAAATATAAATAAATAAAAATCACTTTCTTAAAATTTTTATTCCATTTGAAGTAAATGACCATTTCCCTTAAAAACATTCTCTTATTAAATAACTACTTGTGCATTTGACAGTCAATAATAAATTTAAATCTATAGGTTTATTTCGGTTCCCAATAATATTTAAATATGTAAATCTTGTTTCCCCATTGAAATCTTTCCATTATAAAATAGCTACTTGGACATAAACATGCATCTCTATTAACTAATATTCATAAAAATGCGTTTCTATATAAATTTAATATATATTTCTCATATTTAAATATTCATTTATTTAACCATATGCACATTATCCTTTTTCCTTAATTACACAAAATGATCAAAATCATTTTTAAAAATAAAATAAAATCAATATTTGCATCTAATAAAATAATCTTAAAATCATTATATTTAACCATAAATATATATATTAAACATATATATATATAATTATATACTCAACGTATATACAACTATATATATACATATTTATAAAAACAATTTAAACTCTAACTCATTTAAATATAACCCAAACATTTGCCAATTAACTATGCAAATAAAATATACATATATATATATTATATATATATATTAAAAATAATATATAAAATATATATATACATATATTTTATTAAAATTATAAAAATCATATATATAAATATATATACATATATATATTT
Source organism: Sequoia sempervirens (assembly GCA_007258455.2). Lineage (NCBI taxonomy): Eukaryota > Viridiplantae > Streptophyta > Pinopsida > Cupressales > Cupressaceae > Sequoia > Sequoia sempervirens. The sequence continues at coordinate 129,947 of VDFB02075892.1, read as the reverse complement.
ATATAATATATATTATAAATATTATATATATATATATTTAAAATTTATATTAAATAAAAATAAAAAATAAAAACTTTTAAGAAAAAAAAACCAAACCCCAATGTAGGGGACGCAAGGTCCACCTGCTGGGGGCGGCTGCCACATAGCCTCCCCCTGTGGGGGCAACTGTGGTGGGCAGCGCTGCTACCTGTGAAGGTAGCGGCGCTACCTCCACAGTAGCCTCCCCATGGGGGTGGTTGTGGGGGTAGCCCCCAAGCCAATTAATTTTAAATTTTTTTTTTTCTATTTTTTTATTAAAAACACAATAAAATCCTCTGTTTCTGGTAATTTCCAGAATAGACACATTTTTTTTGACAGAAAAACATTTTTAATATAAAAAAAATTCACAGAAAATTTTCTATAGTATATAAATTTTATATGTAAAATCTATGTGTGTGTATATATATATATACATAAAAATTTCTATTTTACAACAAATTGGACAAATCTTCTACAGAAATAATTACACAGTAAAATCTTTTCCAAGCACGAATTCTCAATTTCAATTTCTAAATTGTATTGGAAAAGTAAACTTAAATCCAAATACAAAAATTTATATGTTTTCCTTTTGTTTCCTCTTCCAATTTTTCTATTGTTAAAATTTGTTTCCCTACAAGAATCTAAATTTTTCCATAATTTTCAACAGAGGTTTTCAAATTTTTTTACAAACAAGTTCTTCAAAACTTCACAACAAACATTAAAACCTCTTTTCAAAAAAAAGATCAAAGCTTCTAAAAAAAAAACAGCAATTAAAGGAACCTGTTTTTGAAGTTTGAAGAAGATGAGAACTGGAGTTGAGCTTCCCGACAAATTCCAATTTTCCATAATTCCTTCTAAAATCTTCACTTCCAATTCCAAAAATCTCCAAACTAGAGAAAACCTTCCTCTATTTTAGCAACCAAAAATCCAAGATCTATTTCCTATTCCCAATTATAAATATCTCTCTCTCTTTTTTTTTTAACAACAAGATTTTTCAAAAAATATCTATATCCTCTCATTATTTTTCCAAGATATTTCATTTTTCAAAAAATAAATATCTCCATTCATTTCCTCAACACTTAGTCAAAATTAAAAATATCTTCTTTTCAACCATTATAGATATTTCCTTATGGATTCACAAGATATTTTGCATTTTAATAATTTAAAACACAATTTAATTTCCAAAATAGATTTAAATCCTTTAATCTATGCACTTTACAAATACAATTAAACTATTCACTTAATAAATTTAATTGATTAATTTATTTACTCAACAATTAAATTTATTTAATTAAATTATTTACTTAATAAATAAATTTAATTACAAAGATTAAATTACTTTACCAAATAAATTAAATTAAATTAATTAAATTAAATTAAAAGCTTTTAACAACTTTACTCTAAAATAAATAAATAACATTTAAAACATACAATCATTAATTTTTACATATAATTTCCACCAATAATAAATTATGAAAACATCAAGGACGACATGACTCAACAACAAATCAGACACAAACTGATGACACACTATGACAGGGTTGTGGTTTGACAAGGGAACCCCATTACTATCTCCCAATCAACAATACCGTTGGGATATGGACACGCTCAAACCTGTGAAACCAGGTGGAGATGATGTCCTGTATCTGCAATCCTGTAATCAAAATGAATGTCAAACATGCATAAAACTTAGCAAACACACCGTGAAGAGAAATCGCAGAATCATAGAGTGCTTGCATGCGAGTGATGTAATCTTGTCCCCTTCACCAATACAATCACATCAAGACTGATGAAAGTATAGCATCATTAATCAACAAATAAGCATATATCAATATTAACAACTATGTTAATCAAAAGCATAAAATGAAACATAACATCCATATAGTGCATCATCTCATCACAGTATAGCATCCACATCGCTCTAAAGCCAGTGATCATAAGACAATAACAAATATCAAGGTCTATCATAGTAAAGGTACTATCTAACAACATATACAAATCTAAACCCATAGTAGTAACGACTGGAGGGGCACTACAAAAATAAGATAAACATATAATTTAATATATAATTTCGTTAATGACAATTCAAATGACAATCAAGTAGGGGCAACTAGGCCAATTAGGCCTCTCTTCCAAAGAGACACCTTCCCAAACACCTGCAATCAAGTCAAACACCATGGATAGTCATTAAATAGGTTACCAACCTTAAGATTTCACAATTTTCAGAGCTCCAACCTGATGCAGAGTGGTAGGGGAAGCAACACCTTTTTCCAATAGCTTCTCTCAAATGCACACATCAACTTTACTATTCCTTCCAACAAGCAACTTGATCACCCAACTCAACTCACACACCCAGACATGTTTGAAGGACTTGGAGATTCTATGTACACTCTCAAAATGTCAAAACAAGACCAAATAACTTGACTTTACACTCAAAAACTCCCATTCTCTCGTCACTCTTACACAAGCCCATGCAACTTTGCAACATTGCCAACTAGGACAGTCAAAATAAAAACTTATTAAAGGCATTAACCAGACAATGAAATCAGGTTTTAGACTTCTAACAAGATCCCCTACAGGTGCACAAATGCATCAGATCAAACTCCGCAAATAGATGATTCAAAATATTATTTTTTCAAGCCACAAGAAGACTTGATTTAGCCTTGTGTATAGAACATTTGACTACCAAGGCGCATCCCAACACCCCTAAAGCCTTTCGTAGGTTCAAAAATTCTCCCCAAGACCCAATTCACACCTTACATCCATTATATTTACTTAAAATACTCATAAATCAAAAGAAATTCTTACAAATGATCATTTTCTGGACTGTTTCAAGGTAAAACCAAACCTAGGGCATCACATAACTTTTGTAAACCTCTATCTTTCCTCCTGAAACTAATTGCATTATGGAAAATTTGCAATTTTGAAGCAACTTACATCATTAAATCCATGACCCTCAATTGATTTTTGAAGGAGGGATCCGTTGGTTAGCATAATTACATCATTAATGTTGAAATTACATTAAATTGCATTATGACAACTTTGCAATTTTGAAGCAACTTTCAATTCTAATACCTATGACTTCTAAAACCATTCTAATGGCTTCAAAATAGCCTTATTACATCCTTAAGACCTCAATCTTGCATATCCAAGTACAAATTTACAATTTTTCCTTCTCAAGGCTACATGACTACATTTAGTGCAAGATTGCAATATTTCACATTTTGACTCCAAAACTCAAAAAATGAACCTAGAACCTATCCAATGGTCTTATTAGACCTTATTGAAGATGAAAAACACTCAAAAGACTCATTCTAACCTATTCACCATCTATTTCCATCAAATGATCAAAAATGGAGGATGAGGTGTAGGTGCTCCTACACCACAACCATTCACCAAGCTACCAATCCACTAAACCATCACTCTCAAGCCACCAAACCTAGGTTTTTTATGCAAAACCAAGTTGGAGATCAACTACAAATGACAAATACGAGATGTTCAACCAAATTTTTAAAGCAAGTTCAAGAGAACATTTCAAATCCACTTGTCAGGTGTATTCCTTCTACCAACTTTCCCAAAAGACTTGTCAATTAAATAATGGATTTAGACACCCATTAAGGACTTACAAAAAATACTTCAAATTCAAGTAAGAATCCTTTGGATCAATATAGACTTCCTATACATCCACCATGGCAAAACTAGGAAAATAGGTCAATTTAACAAACAAACTACCCTTCAAATTTATCCAATCACCTTGAAACCTTGGGGAAGAAAATTAAATGCCTCAAAACCACATAATCCACAATATATTATCACTTTTACGGCCATAAACTCTCCCAACTCAATAACCCTCCTTTTCTAATGCAAAAACAAGGGTTATGTCAAAATCTTCACTCCAAGGCTTGAACAAAAAAAAAATGGTACAAACACCTTCCATAGGGTATACCTAGTCATTTGACACACTCACAAACTCAACTCCATCATAATTTCATTGAGAAGCACTTCAAAGCCATCACTTTTCAAGGAAAAAATGCACTTTCCAGTCCCAGGGCATCACACAATCACCACAAAAATGCTTTATTCTGATATAAAATGCATTAATACATCTAATCTAACATATTTCCTACCAATCCACTGAGTTACAGTATTAGACAGTAGGTGGATTGGTCAAAAATGCATTATTTTGCTTTCAAACCCTTAACAATGGAAAAAATAGGGTATTCACTATATTTTTGCAATTTCTCTCACAAAATAGAAAGTTAGAACTCCAAACCAAGTGAAGATCAAATTAAACTCATAAAAATTCAACCTCTAAAGATTTCAAAGCATGATTTGGTCTGTACAATCTATACAACAACAAACAATTCTGGAAAATAGTGAAAAAAACTCAGAAAATGTACCAAAAACGTGGTATTTTGAATTGTGTGAGTTTGTTACACCTCCAACAACCTTGATTCAAGCTGGAGAATTCCTCTTATAGAATTTACAAACCATAACCACCTTCAAACCAACCAACTTGCACCTAATTACCCTTTAAATGACTCTAATTTTGAAAATAAGCACAAATCAGCAAAATTGTCATTGACAACATTTGCAACATTTTGCATTTTTGCAATTATTGAACTCAAAAGACCTTAAACACCTCTAGAAACCTAACATATTATCATTTAGACCTTATTTAAGCCTTTATTCATGATTCAAAGCACAACCATCAAAATTCCCTGCCTTTACCCACTTTGACAATTTTGAAAATATTGACAATATTTCATGTTTTTACAACTTTTTGCAATTTTCTCATGGAACCAAGATGAAAAATCCCTCAAATGACCTTTTGAACCTTTTTCCCAAGGCTACATGCCATCACTCCAATCATTTTTCATATCTACATTAATACAATTTTGCAAACCCTTATACAATCAAAATTAAATGCTTGAAATAAAGCAATGATCAATAACATGACTTTACAAATTCAATGTGCATACTTACCAATCAATCCAGGGAACCATCTAGGTCTGCTCTACTCTTTATCATGTCAGGTATTTCCTCATGTTCAGACTCACACACTTTCCACAAGTTCTTGTTCCCAGGTCTGCCCTTATATTTGATCAAATGAATGTTGGTGGCGACGACAAGGTTTGAGTAGTGAATAATCTTCTGATGCGTGTCAAAGTCCTCAAAAAACCAAACTGCAACATTCTTAATTGGGTACCTTCTAAGCCATGTTCCAGTAACAACCACCGAACCTATAGGATATTCTATGTTTTCTCCATCTATAACTGGGACCTCCAATTTATTTTTGGCATCGATACAAGACACAGGTAATAATATGTACCCTCTTCATTGTCTTCATCTGCAATCACTGCATATATGTTCCCTGCATTCATTTGTTCATCTTGTTAGATGTATTTAATAAACATCAAAATAAAACCTCAAAGTAAGATATATTACCTAGTTCTACAAGGTCCGATACATGATCAAAGTCAACAGATGATTGCATCTCTGTGATTTGTAGAGCCGTCAGGAGCTAATAAGTGTCAAGTGGGGTTAGACTTCTTACAGACCATTCGTCAACCCACTTTGTTGAGTCACAATCATTCCATGATCGAAGTGTACATGCAAAAAAAAAGCATGCCATCTTCCGTGTATGGATAGTCCATGTACCTGCATTGGAGCTTCTAAAAGAGTGTAGCTTGCTCGATCTTGTTACTGTACAATAGTCCTCATATTTTGCAATGTTAGTATCATCTACTAAATGAAAAAAATTATGAACTAAAGAATTACCTTGACTACCTGGACCCATTGCATGATTGCATCACTCGACAATTGATCTTGCATCTGTCAACTTTACATTGTCTTTGTACTTTAACTCTTCTCGTGCAAGGGCTCTTTTGATACATGCACCTGCTCCATCATGCTCCCCCTTTCCATGCCCGACCTCTGAGAAGTTCCACATATGTTGAACACCACTGGTCCTATGCATCCTGCTCAACCAGTAAAACATTCTAGCATTCTTGAATTGTGATGTACAATTATCTGACCATATGATATGTTGACTAAATGATATGCCCCTGCTAGCTAGATCAACATAGAAAATTTGGAAGCAACCTTGCACAAACTCGGTAGAATGTGTGTGATCATCACTGATGTAAAAGTGATACTCCCTCAATACTTTCCTGTTATCCTCTGTACTATCATTTGCATGAATGAATGTTATATGCAAAATATAGCAACCTATGTGGAGTTGTAGTACTATGATTGCACCTCGTTCTATGGTTGTAGTGTGTAGTTCTTCCATGAAGTCTACAACTGAAATGATGCTATGAAGTGGAAATGTGTCCTTGCATAACTTGAACTATGAGTCCAACCATTGAGCTCTATGTGTATGCCTTGCATACTCATAGACCACATGATCATGAAAAATGCCCATAAACTGATATACTGGAATCTTATCATTGAACCAATTCACACTTCTTTGCTTCTTTCCCATCTTTTAAACTGTAGGCCACTATCTTGTATTTTCCAAATTCGACAATTTTGTCTCCAATTGTGTGTGTACTAGCCATGTGTTGGAAAATTGGAAAATGTTGCATGCCACCACAATGATGACATGTGCCATCCAAACATGACTTGTAAAAAAATTGACCATCCTCTCTTTCACATAAAAGGGAAGATAAGAATTCCCTTGAGGATTTGGGTGGAGGCCTTATGTTACATTCCTGCAAAACATTGTCAGTATGCATATCTACACATATACGTCGATAAACATCATAATGGTTAGAAAACTCAATATGTACTCTACAAAAACAAGTAGTGCGTGTGAATTATTTTGACATAAAAAGGCTTTAGCATTTCAAAATACCTTTGACATATGTTAATTTCAGGGAACTTTTATACAAAATCAACAAAAAATTGGGTTTGAGTGGTATCCAAATAATGCTTTGGATGTGGCTCACGGATTTTACTACCAATTCTCCTTCTTTCAACATCTCTTTGATTAGGAGGGGTCCTTGTGTTATCCTTCCAATAATCTACTATTAAATATCTCAAGCCTTGAGCAATTCTTTTATCTTTCCGTGGCACTTTACCCAAGAATGCCCATAACTCATTGCTATTTGGTTCCTCCAATCTTTCACGCCTTCCTTTGGCTCTCATTAGAGATGATCTACTTGTTTTCAAAGACTTACTAGTCTTTGTAAGTTTCACCTTGTTCCTTGTTTGACTGCTTAACAGTGTTGTTGTCATCACACGTCTTGTGGCACAACTATCCTTTGTGCGCGAGGTAGAACCCATGCTCTCATATGCACTCATCAAGTTCTTTACAATGGAATTTTCACTTGAGTCATTCAAAACTCTCAGCCCAAGAGCCTTCATGGTGGTCCTAAATTTGAGTTGCCTCATCATTTCAACAAATAGTTGGCATATTCCACCCTCACTTAGCTTCTCAAAAAAAAAACTCCATATCCTTTGTGCAGCTCTTTGACATGTACATTTTGACATCTTATCAGGCATCCATTTCAAAACATTGGAATCAATATCAATAAAAAATCTAGGTTTTCTATTCAAAACTCTAGGAGGAGTTCTCAAATGTAAATTTGTGTGAACATTAGGAATGTCAACAACATCGGGGATAGATCACGTACCTTCAATCGGAAGTGCAATTGATGACATACCTTAAGATTAACATGTAAACGATGTTGTACCTCCAACTTGAGATGTTGTTTGTGGAGTGACTTCAAATAAAGGCATGTTTGTTGATGTACTTTTGAAACACAATGTTGTTGATGGTGTGTCTTCAACGGTACGTGTGATTTCTGATGTACTTGGAAGACCACATGTTGTTGTTGGTGTGTCTTCTACTGGAGATGTACATTGAACTTCACCTATGGTTGATGATGTGCCTCCAACTTGGGGATCCATTTGTGTCCTTCCACGATTTTTTTCCATTCGTGCCCTTTGTTTCTCCAATTGTACATCTCTCTTAGATTGCATGGGAATTTTTGGTTGTATGGGTTTCAATTATTTTGCTTCGTGAGCTACAATTTTTGATTCTTTTCTCCTTGCATTTTTTACTACACGTTCTTCTGGTGTTAGAGGCTTTGGTCATTTCCTTGACATGACGTTGAATGCTACATATTCACAATTACACATAGAACAAAAGTAAGTAATGCATTTTATGAAACATATTGATAATGTTGATTACATTGCATTTTATTGAACACACCAAAGCTTTTTATGAAAGATGGCAGCTAGCTGTTTGGAATTATCAAACATGTCTATATGCTACAACATTTTTCATACATAAATCTACCAAGGAAGAATGGTAAATGGTATGAATGAATGGGAACTTGCATTAAACCAACTATGTCTTGAGTCACTTGAAATTATCTAAGCACATGGTGAAGGTGAATTCTTTATGGCACAAAAAAATTAAAATAGAAACTTGCACATTAACATTGATGAAAGCTCTTAGGTTTTCCAAATTAGTTGAAAATAAAAGTTTTCCCACAACCATCAATAATAATGAATTTAATGTTCAATTCTATGTGTAACAATGAAGATTAATAAAATCACCAAATGAATGGTCTATAAATTGTCAAAACAAAACAAAAAAACTTGTGTTAAGTTGAATTTGTTTATCTAAGCATGCTAGAAATGGACTACCATAAGCAATGCAAATAGAATTCATAAGCAAATTTGTGTTAAAATTTGATGTCGTTTATATAAGTTTAAACATGAATTAATGTAAATTATGTTATGGTTTTCATTTTTTTCTTCAAAGTCATAAAAATTAAACTTTTTTATGCAACTCTCATCTAATTCAATGTTGAATTCTATGTCCAATTGTTATGATTAATAAAATCATTAAAGTACTTTAGATTATTGTCAAAAATAAACAAACATACTAAATATAAACATTTGAATATTACCAAAAATGAATATATTACCTAAGATAATGTAAAATGATGTGGAAACTTCAAAATGTCTTCATCTAAATTGTGTGCATGGAAATTGGTGGCAAAAAGGTGATGGATCAAGCATAGATTGGTACAACAGGAAGTCAACTGCATAAAAAAGGAATTTATCTGTTGGATTAAGCGTTGAACCAGACAAAAGCAGAAGCATGTGGGCTAGAATCATGGGGTGAACTCCTATTTTACCATTTCAAGGTAAAACACATTTGGCACTCACCAAATTTGGAGAGTGCCAAATATGGTGCTTTGAAATGCTTTCTCTCTCTCAATAGGAAAGGAGTGAGACTTGAGATAGAGGGAGAGGGGATATGAGTGAGAGATATTAGTCCTAGTAGCGTGGTACAAACTAAGACCTGAGAGTGATATAGACTTGAGAGGGATAGAGAGTTATCCAGTTAGGGTGGGGGGAAAGACCTCAAAATGGGAGAGGGGTTGGAGTGAAATAGATTTGTCTACCCTCTACCCATAAACTGTAACCGTAAACCATAAGCCCTCAACCCTATAACCCTCAACTCTCTCTCAACCCTTCACCCTCTACCTTCTACCCTCTACCCTCTACCCTAAACCCTCAACGCTTAAACCCTAAATTCTAAACCCTTAAACTCTATACCCTAAACCCTTAAACCCTCTACCATCTACCCTTAACTCTCATGAATCAAACCTCTACCCTCAACTGTCTACCGTCTACCGTCTACCCTCAACCATCTACCCTTAAACCCTAAACCTTAAACCCCTCTACCCTCTACCCTCTACCCTCAAACCTTAAACCCTAAACCCCTAAACCCTCTACCCTCTACCCTCAAACCTCAAACCTCAAACCTCAAACCTCAAACCATAAACCCCTAAACCCTCTACCCTCTACCTTTAAACCGTAAACCGTAAACCCCTAAACCCTCTACCCTCTACCCTCAAACCCCTCCTCTCTCTCTCTCAACCCTACACCCTCTACCCTTAAACCATAAACTGTAATCCCTAAACCCTAACCCATCTACCCTAACCCTTAATCCCTTAAACCCTAAACCCTAAACCCTAAAACCTCTACCCTAAACCCTAAACCTTAAACTCTTAAACCCTCAACCCCCTCTCTCTCTCTCAACCCTTCACCCTCTACCCTCTACCCTCTACCCAAAACCCTCAATGCTTAAACCATAAGCCATAAACACTTAAACCCTATACCCTAAACCCTTAAACCCTCTACCATCTAACCTTAACCCTCAACCATCAAACCTCTACCCTCAACCATCTACCATCTCCACCCTAAACTCTCAAAACCCTCTACTCCCTACCATCAAACCTTTTCCTCTCTCCTTTAACCCTACACCCTCTCTACCCTTAAATCATAAATTGTAATCCCTAAACCCTAATCCTCTACTCCTAAACCTTAATCCCTAAAACCTCAAAACCCTAAAAACTCTACCCTCACCCTCAACCCTTAAACCCTAAACCTCAAACCTCAACCCTCTACCCTTAAAACCTTAAACCCTAAACCCTAAACCCTAAACCCCTCTACCCTAAACCCTCTACCCTATACCCTTAAACCCTAAACCGTAAACTCCTCTACCCTCTACACTCTACCCTCAACCCTTAAACCCTAAAACCTCTACCCTCCACCCTCAACCCTAAACCCTAAAACTCGTAAACCCTCAACCCCCCTCTCTCTCTCAACTCTTCACCCTCTACCTTCTACCCTCAACCCTCAACCCTTAATCCTCTACCCTAAACCCTCAACACTTAAACCATAAACCATAAACCCTTAAACCCTATACCCTAAACCCTTAAACCCTCTACCATCTACCTTTAACCCTCAACCATCAACCCTCTACCCTCAACCATCTACTATCTACCCTATACCCTCTACCCTCTACCCTCAACCCTAAACCATAAAACTCTTAAACCCTCAAAACCCCTCTCTCTCTCAACCCTTCACCCTCTACCTTCTACCCTCTACCATCAACCCTTAATCATCTACCCTAAACCATCAATGCTTAAACCCTAAACCCTAAACCCTTAAACCCTATTCCCTAAACCCTTAAACCCTCTACCATCTACCCTTAACCCTAACCCTCAACCCTCTACCCTCAACAATCACCGTTTACCGTCTACCATCTACCTGCCTACCCTCAACCCTCAACCCTTAAACCCTAAACCCTCTACCCTCAACCCTCTACCCTTTCCTTAAACCCTAAACCCTAGACCTCTAACCCTCTACCCCTCCCTCTACCCTCAACCCTCAACCCTCAACCCTACACCCTCAACCCTTAAACCATAAACTCTAATCCCTAAACCCTAATCCCTCTACCCTTAACCCTAATCCCTAAACCCTAAACCCTAAAACTCCTGTACCCTCTACACTCAGCCTTAAACCCTAAACCTTCAAACCTCAACCCTCTACCCTTAAAACCTTAAACCCTAAACCCTAAACCCCTAAACCCTCTACCCTCAATCCTCTATATCTCTCTACCCTCTATCCTCTACCCTTAAACCCTTAAAACCTTAAGCCCTAAACCCCTAAACCCTCTACCCTCTACCCTCAACCCTTAAACCCTAAACCCTCAAGCCTCAAGCCTCTACCCTTAAACCCTTAAAACCTTAAACCTTAAACCCCTAAACCCTCTACCCTCTATCTTTAAACTGTAAACCCTAAAACCCTAAAACCCACAACCCCCTTCTTTCTCTCAACCCTACACCCTCTACACTCAACCCTCTACCTCAACCCTCAACCTTCTACCCTCAACCCTAAAATCCTTAATCCTCTCACTCTCTTTGTCTCTCTCTCTAAATCCTCAACCCCCCTCTCTCTCTCGACTCTACACCCTTAACCCTTAAACCATAAACCATAAACCCTAAAACTCTTAAAACCTCAACCCACACCCTCTCTCTCTCAACCCTTCACCCTCTACCTTCACCCTCCATGATCAGGAGGATCAATCCATGACCCTCGAAATTGTTACCTATTTTTAGCTACAGCTCAAAATAGGTAGAGTTGGATTACATTCTTCATTGGAAGGTACACAATTTCTGCTAAGTATTCATTCTATTCCAAAAGCTCATTACTTGTGAATTTCCAGTGTGATTATGCAAAAGTTTGTAATAGAAGAAATCATTAAAATTGCATAGTAATGTTGTTTTATTCATATTGTAAAAACCAAAGTCCCACACAAGCTGTGGGAGTAACTTAATTTGATTTTCTTAATCAAATAATGAATACAGAGTAGGATGTATACTACACTACTGAAGATAATATAAACATGAAGGAAGGGTATGATTCATCATTGCCTGTAATGATGAATCATTTTTACTCGATGTCTTCAAGATTGTTGTGTCTCCAATGCCTTGAGGTCGTTTTGATTCCACACTCCATACATCTGCAAGATTGTAAAAGGATGGTGTTAGAGCAATGATAAATCACATCCTACTTCATGCCTACACTACCAATAGGAATGTAATATATATCCAATTAGGCATTCACCAGATGATTAAGTCATAAAAAGGATAATATTAAAGGAGCATGAAGTTCAATGGAAGCTTTCAGCTTCAATTATTTTTGCTAACTTGTTTGTTTAAATGTGCAGGAATAGGCTCATTATGTTCGTGATCATTTTCATCAGATATGTGGGGCAAAATGAGCTCCCACAAGGGTTGAGCTCGGCATATCAGGAAAACATCCTCTTATTCAACATTCATACATCAGAGTCATCAAATATTTATAACAGTCATCAGGTAGGACTGCTATATAGAGAAATTCACAAAGCAACCTTTGATTCATTGTGATGAAAACAGATTGAACAAATCATCTTTTTGCTCATCATTCAAAAAGAACAACCAAAAACTTATCAAGAGATCAAGAGATCATCATCTTCATTGCTATCTTGTCTTAGCTCTACCTTGCATTCACTTTTTCATTTCAATAAGGTATTGAGCCCTTTATAGTGAAGAGAAATCACAAAGCTCCTGTCAGAACATAGAAGGTTTTGCAATATGCTATAGGAGATAAAGGTGTATCATTGCATTAGCTGGAAAATACAAATTCTACAATCAAGAATCTTATTTTTTTATTGAAGCAATATCGAGATAAGGTAACAATGCTTAATGGAGACTCAACTTGTACAATTCAAGATAATGTAATGGCATTAAATCAAGAAGCAATGATCAAACAATAGAGAGTAGACACATTAGTTATGATATGGAGTTGATATCAGAATATATGTTCAAACTAGCACCAACAGAAAAGAGGTAAAGTTGGGACTGTCATTTCAATTAAGGCAGTTTTATACTTAAAGGTATGAGATGGTGAGTCAAGACAACCATTAAAATCCATATATCAGATGCAAAATACTATGATAATGATTTAAGATGAATAGCAAACACATGTATTAGAAAGACATCTACAGTTGTGCAGGCATGGTCACATTAACAACCATTATAATGTCAAGAACAACATCAACATAGTTGCAATTATATGATAAATTGGATCAGAACTTATTCAATTTAGGACTAAGCTTGAGAAAGTCATATAACAACAAAATCATCATTCACCATTCAAGTCTTAAGGGACAATATTGTATTATGACTTCATATACATGACATAACTGTGTCAATGGTGCATCATGAAGGGGTATTACTGCCATCAATAGAAACCATGATCTATATATGGTAAGCTTCTTGGAAAGTTTTAAGAAGGAATCAGATCTAATTAAGCATCGGGACTCAGTCACATCATTCATATAGCAAATCTGCAACAAGTACGAGCAATAGATTCTAAAGTCACAGAGCAATTCTTAGAGTTTTTCCATACATGTTTCAAAACTAGCTTGTGTAAGGGAAGGTTCATGATAGTCTATGATTTTCAAATGAAAATGGCAGTCATGGAAGTTAGAGGTGTGTTGATAATGCGGCCAATAAGGAACAAGCATTTTATAATAGAAAATAATCACCTTGTATTCACAGTCTTATCAAACATCAAGTGATTGTGCTAAGGAGGCATGGAAGTTTCTACTCATATAAGATTCAAATTTCTTGAAATTTCCATAATCGTGTTCATTGAACAATAAAGACAACTACATTATAATCTGACAGTGCATCCATAATGAACATGCTCATAGGTTATCATATATCATAAAGGAAAAATATAGTGGATTAATATATGATATAGGTAAAGCATAACAAAAACTACTATGGCACTATGAGAGTACAGAGGCAAGAGTTATCCATATTGAGCATGCAAGGCCCGCAGCCTAGAGGGAGCATTTTACAATACCCAGATGAGGTTTTAGTGAGAAAAATACAGACTTGTGGTTGTTACAGTTTACCCATAAGTGGGTCTTGTTAGAAATACAAAAAAATGTATAGATATTGTTGTGGGTCGGACCCAAGAAAAGGTGAAAGGTGATACTTTCATAATTTCAAATACCCAGATCAAGAAAAGCATGTCCGGTGACCTGTACTAGTGCTTTTAACTCATGATAAAAGCCCACAGAAGGAGAAAATAACCTGGGGTTTTGAGTTTTACTCATAACCATGAAAATTAGTTAAGCTAGAAAAAGCCTGAAAATACTTTCAAAATGGAGAAGATTAGATTTACCAACACTGACATGGAGTAATCTTCCAAAATCCTTTCATAGCATGTATTTTTAATGTGTAGGTCAAGGTCTTCCAATGGCGTCCCCATCAGGTTAGCAATGCCAAATAACAATGACAGTGAAAGAGTCAAGCAAAAGACAAGAAAATATATCAAGAAGAATGATTATGGCGCGACTGAAACCCATATAATGCTTCAAAAAATGGCAAAAAATGCTCAGTTTTGTGATAAGAAGGAGATTACCATGCATTCTCTATAAAAATCTTCTGGAAAACCTTCATAAAATAGACCGTGAAAGTTCAAGCTTCAATCAATCAAACCCTGAGGAATGGCGGTGCAGTAGAGCTCCATTCAATCAGAAGTGAAAAAAAAACAAATGATAGTAAGTGATTAGGGTTCGATAGTTTTGCCCTTTTCCATTCATGGGCTTGATGAATTTTGGTGAGACTTTTCTAAAAGGAAAAAAATAAATGATTTTGTTTTATTCCTCGTGGTCTTCACATAATACCTTGTGATCTTTTCAAATCACGTGGTCGTTGTTTGAGATTTAGCAATTATGTGATTGATGATCATCACATGCATTAAAGCATTGCTTATGCTTTAAGAATTTGAAACATTATAATATATGGCAAGTGGTGGCCGAGCGATGCTAAATGCATTATGAAGTAAACATGCAATATGCCGATGCTAGGTATCAAAGGTGCTAAGTATAAATATGTTATGGAGGGGAGATATAAGGGGAATTTTTTTTTTTTTGCAAAACATTTATTTTTGGTACTTTTCCCCTTATTCCATATTGTAAAGTTGTGTTTCAAAGTTATTAAATGCAATTTTATTAATTGCTTTTCAATAATTTTTCAAATCAACTATTGTAAAAAGGGGAGAATATATATAAAAAAATTTCACTCACGTGCATGTGGAGTTGAGGATTTTGCATGACTTTTAGAGTTCCAATCATCATGGGCGAGTTGATAAAAACAAGGTGGTTTTCGCATGCTTGGACCCACTTTTTGAGGGATTTTCAGTTCAGTTTGAGTGCTCCATGGATCAGTTATGAGTTGAAACCTAGTTGGGACTTGATTTCACTCATTTTTGCATGAGTTTGGGCTATTTTTATCAGGATTTTCTCTTCTGCTTGGATTTCACATTGGAGATGCTGTTTTCTGTAAAACCCCGTCCTGTAACCTAGAGGACGATGCAACCATGCATAAGCACAACTATTTTTTTCCTTAAAAAGAGTAAAAAAGACGAGTGAAGTAAACTACTCTAACACATACATCCTCTAGGCCACGCAACACGTCTACAAGTGACCTTCACAACTTACAAAATTATTCTAAAACATAGCATATGAAATTCACTCATGATAACATCATACATCAAAGCATTAAACCATAGCATAATAAATTAAACATGTAAATGTAATGAACATATTTCCATCGATACAACACCACTTAAAAATGATATATACAATTTAATCCAATAGTGAATAGATCATACATAATGTTACAATTATAGTACAAGGAATCCTCCTTGTTTACAAATAAGGAATACAAATACATAGTGTCCCTTTGTTACAATGAATACAAGAGAAGTACGAATCCATAAATCACACGAGCTCCTCGAAATAGAAGATTCCGCCATCATGAACATGAAGAGAAAACCCCAACAGTGTAAGGTGCACGCCACCTAGCCATGTGGTACTCGTAGGCCCAACCCTCGTGCTAGGAGATAGTAATAGGTAACCAAGAAAAACCTACTACCTCTAGACACAAGCAATACACAAGATAACACATTACTAGTAAACACAAAACAACACTATACCAGTAAACACAAAACATAAGGTTACATTGCTTCTAGAACCATTAAATCAATTACATCCACTGTACAATATAAACTGACTGTACAATACAAACCGATTGTTGTCATAGGAGGAGTTTCATCACAAAGGTTGCATTGGTTATCCAAGGGAGATCTTCCTAGGTCCCAACCCCCATCTTGGGTTATCCTGGTAACCTCTCACGAGCCTAGCCCCACATGCACACCAATGCGGAATTGATTATCTTTCGAGAAGACAAGATAATGATCTTGCCATTCTAGGCCTTCCTGAATCATCTCAAGTCTCATACTAGCCCTTGAGCCAATGAGCGAGGATAAATTATTTGATTAAATGTATTAAGCTACTCTATCCCTAATAAAGGTTATTTAATTTCCACTGATTAAACTGACTTTCACACAAGTTGTCCTGGGACCACTTTTTGTCCCGACCCCCATTGAAAGCCAATTTAATCAGTGGAAATTAAATAAACTTTATTAGGGATAGAGTATCGTAATACATTTAATCAGATAATTTAGCCTCACTCATTGGCTCAAGGGCTAGTATGAAACTTGAGATGAGTCAAGAAGGCCTGGAATGGCAAGATCATTATCTTGTCTTCTTGAAAGATAATCGATTTCGCATTGGTGTGCATGTGGGGCTAGGTTTGTGAGAGGTTACTAGGATAACCCAAGATGGGGGCCGAGACCTAGGAAAATCTCCTTTGGATAACCAATGCAACCTTTGTGATGGCACTCCTCCTATGCCAACAGTCGGTTTGTATTGTACAGTCGGTTTGTATTGTATAGTGGATGCAATTGATTCAGTGGTTCTGGAAGCAATGTAACCTTATGTTTTGTGTTTACTGGTATAATGTTGTTTTGTGTTTACTAGTACTGTGTTATCTTTTGTATTGCCTGTGTCTAGAGGTAGTAGGTTTATCTTGGTTACCTGTTACTATCTCCTAGCATGGGGGTTGGGCCTACGGGTACCACATGGCTGGGTGGCGTGCACCTTACACTGTTGGGGTTTTCTCTTCATGTTCATGATGGCAGAATCTTCTAGTTCGAGGAGCTCGTGTGATTTATGGATTTGTACTTCTCTTGTATTCATTGTAACAAAGGGACACTATGTATTTGTATTCCTTATTTGTAAGCAAGGAGGATTCCTTGTACTGTAATTGTAACATTATGTATGATCTATTCACTGTTGGGTTAAATTGTATATATCATTTTTAAGTGGTGTTGTATCAGTGGAAATATGTTCATTACATTTCCATGTTTAATTTATTATGCTACGGGTTAATGCTTTGATGTATGATGTTATCATGAGTTAATTTCATATGCTATGTTTTAGAATAATTTTGTAAGTTGTGAAGTTCACTTATAGACGCGTTGCATGGCCTAGAGGATTTATGTGTTAGAGTAGTTTACTTCACTTGTCTTTGTTACTCTTTTTAAGGAAAAAAATAGTTGTGCTTCCGCAGGGTTGCATCATCCTCTAGGTTGCGGGACGGGGTTTTACATTTTCACTTCAGTTCTCATTCAATTCACCTTTTGGCTGCTTTGTGCATGCCTTTTGTATATATTGGAAAAAGTTAGTCTTTTTCCTTTAGTTCTTGTTTTTCAGCCTTTGCATTTTGCAAAGAGAAATATCATGTAACTCAGTTTTCAGTTTTTAGATTAATACAACAACAAGTTTATAGGTTCATTTTGTGTCATTTTGCAAAGATTCCTTCGATTTCGATGAAATCAAAAGTTTTCCTTGTCATTATGTTGTTTCTATGAATGATTTGATGAAGTTTTACTGTGTTTAATATCAAAACCTTTAAAATTATCGTCTCATTTATATTTGCATGCATTCAAAATAGTGAAAATCACAGGTCTAGGGTTGTGTAATAGAATAATCTATTCTTCTTTGCTGAGAAAACTCTATTTTCCTTCAAAAGTGGTTTATTCAAGCCTTCCTTAAAATCATTTTTGTGGTCAAACTGTTGAATTGACTTGTGTGGATAGTTTTTCTGAAGTTCATTGTGAATCATAGTTGCAAGTCTTTATCAATTAGATGTATCATCGTCAATTTATAGTTTTACGTGCATTTATTACAATCCTTCTATCCCTTTTCTAGCACAAGTTACCCAGTTATCAATTTGAGAATCGTATAGGAACCAGGCTAGAATCTGGAGGTCTATCTTCACCATAGGAATACCCACAACCTGAAGATAGTTCCCATGTTTCAACAAATTGCTGAATTTAGTCATTCAAGCATTCAGGTGCAATTTGTTTTATAACAAGAATATGATTAAACTCCTCAAAAATAGTTCCTGTGACAGATGCCTGCAGAGACTACCCTAACATTAGGCCATTAAATTTAGTCTATGTACGCTAGATGACAGAATATTAAAGATAGTAAATTATAGCGCTTTCCAAGAACTCAAAGCAAATTTGTAGCTATGGAAATATGTGCCTAATAAAGGTCAATACCTTTGGAGGAGTGGAAACCAATAGCAGCGACAGTAAAAGGTGACGAAAAACTATGAACGGTTGAGATTCGATGAAGCATCTTGCCAAGCTTCTCAAGTAATTTCATCCATTGATGGAGAAAATGAGTTCATAGAACTCATATAGGACACGCCTTTGGCATAAATATAAAAATCTAAATTGATTATAACAATTTACGTTCATAAATAATTTATTAACCTATTCATAATAGATTTTACATATAATAAGATTTGTAAAGTATTAAAAAAATATATATTTATATTTATTTATTGGAATTGAACTTGAAATATCTTGTTTTTACATTATATTTTCAATCTCATAAATTTTTACCTTTTATGAGCATTAGTATCATTACCTTATTTCATTACATATGCTCGAACTTAAAATCTTTTAAGTTAATAAGGGCTATATGGAAATCAACTAATAATAAGTATTATTCATTTTATTTTTAATGACAATTCAATGACTCTCACTCTTATTTTAAGTATTTATTGAATTTAGATAAATAAATAAACTAGCATATATATATTAAATATTAATATATATATATATATATAAAATACATCAAGAGTTATCATTCTCTAATTTTCTTTTTTGATTGATTTATCTTTGATCAAATCTTTAATTGCTCTTTGGGATAAAAAATATTATTTATTTAATTGTTTGTTCTTTTAGTTTATGCAAATATTTGAATTGTTTTTATTATTTATTTTTTCTTTTTGTTGCATCAAATCTCTTGGATTTGATTTTCTTGTTTCATCAAATCTCTTTTATTTGATTTTTTGTTTCATCAAGTCTCTTTTTTTTTTTTCATCCAATCTATTGTAGTTGTAATAGGCTCCTCTTGTAAAATGTCCTAATGTGATAGAAGATTAAAATCAAAATAAATACCTAATTAAAAATATTGATTAATTTATTTGAGTGCATATAATTAATTCCATTTAGCTAAAACAAGAAAATTTTCGCATTATGTAAACTACTTTGAAATATGATTTAAAAGCGTAGATCTATTGATAAATACTTTACTTTGCGATGGGTTAGTAGATGCCAATTTAAATGGGGAGAATAAAAATGTACACATACTCGTTGATGTCATTGTAATACATCTCTCAACATAACTAGGGCATCAAAATATGAATCCAATAATACAAAGATAGTTATTTGACATATCTTGGGACTTTAACAAAATAGTGAATCAATTGAAAATATCTATCGTGGAGAACCTCCATCAAATTTTGAGCTAAAAATTATTGTTTCTACTAATTTGAATTGATCATTTATTTTAGTAACATTATCAATATAAACTCTATATATTTTAAAATTGATTGATTATATTTGTAATTATATTTGTAGACGTCAATTTAAATTCTGAGAATAAAAATGTACACATACTCATTGATTCAATTGTAATATGTCTCTCGACTTAATTATTATTTATAGTTCGCTAATTATGAGATAGAAAAATTCAAAGGAAAAATAAATATTCTTTAATCTTTTTAAGATAAATACATGATTACAAATATAATCAATAAACTTTAACATATTTGAATCTATTGCTTCTAGATTTGATTGTGTGGACTCTTTTTTCATCAACATTTCGGATCACACACAGTGAGCCATCATCAGGATGGAGAGTTGAAAAAAAGATGAGAAGAGATAAGTTGCAAACCAAGCTTTTATAAAAGAGAGGGGAAGGAGGAAAGATGAGGGGGTTAGGGTGAGGCACGCAACACAAGGGAAATGCTATAAAAAGCATAAAACAAAAAAGAACAAATACTCAAAAGCAGTGAGGTAAGATGCAAGCCATAAATACATAAAAACAAGCAGATTGGAACACCAAGAAGAAGAGTAGCAAAGGAGCAAATAAGAGGAAACCACTCAAATACTAAAAACAATAAAATAACCAAGGGATAAGAAGCAAGAAAAGAAAGTATAAAAGCATACTAAATTGATATGACAAAACCAAAAAAAGGAAAAGCAAACCCCAAGAATATACTAAAAATAAAAATAACATAATAAGGTAAAATATTGTAATCAATAATATAGTCTAATAATATATACATATTACATGCAAAAATAAATAAACATATCACTAAAAACAAGTCAAAAATTAAAATGAAATTGTATTACAATAATATAATATTATATTCTAAGACTTAATACAAGCAAAAATTAAATACCAAATGAATAAAAATAGAGGTTGATTATATATATATATACAAAACATAAAAAGGTAAAAAATTGTAATCAATAATATAATCTAATAATATATACATATTACATGCAAAAATAAATAAACATAACATTAAAAACAACTCAAAAATTAAAATGAAATTGTATTAACAATAATAAAATATTATATTCCAAGACTTAATACAAGTAAAAATTAAATACCAAATGAATAAAAATAGAGGTTGATTATATATATATATATATATATACAACACAAATGAAAAGAGAAAACCAAGAGGACATCACCTCAAAGACAAAAAACACCACGGTAATAGAGACAACCCCAAAAGAATTTAAATGAGACAAAAAATTAGAGAGAGGAATCGAGAAATGAAAACCAAATTGAGAGGATACTAGAAAAATAAATGAGAGAAATAATAACCAAATTGAAAAGATGGTAAGAGATTAAATATATAACTATATATTATATATATAGAAATGTAGAAAGACCCAGAATATGACAATAAAATAGGAAGACAAACCTAGAAATGTCAAACATAAAGAGAAAGAATAAAATTAAATATGTAAATATATAATAAAAAATAAATGAAAGCTTAAGCTCGATACAAGAGAGATGACTTAAGTTTAAGCTCAGAGAGGAAAGAGCCAAAAAGGAGGGAGAGAGGGCACGAAGTGGGGGGGGCGAGGAGGGGTTGAGAGGTCAAGGAAGGGCATTATGGTGGTTTGAAAGGTTGGCAAGAAGAGGTTGCCAGGAGGGGCTTAGACTCCACCCTTCATCACGATTAAGGTTGGTGGGGTGATTGAAAATATGAATGGCCTCTTTAAGCTTCCTCCTGTGGAAATTGTCCACTTTGCATAAGATTTCGGTGTTTTCGAGACAAATGTGATGTTTGGTTAAAGAAGAGTGCTTAGCAAGGGCAGACTTACTGACTCGATCATGCAAAATGTTGGCACAGTGCTCTTTGATTCTAGTGTTGAAAGAGTGCCCCGTTTCACCAATATAAGGGGTGCCACAAGAGCACACTACTTTGTAGACTCCTAAGTAAAGCAAGATATCTCTGGAGTCTGAGAGGAGGGATGCAATTTTTTAAAGTGGAAAAGGGTCTGAATGCACAACGTAGGCCTTTTTTGAGAAGGATTTTAGAGATTTTATGAGAGATGCCTTCAACAAATGGCAGAGAGGCATAAGGGAGGGAGGCAGGTTGCGAGGGAACAGAGGTGGAGTTGGAGAGGGAACGAAGTTTAGATTGGCTAAGTGCTTTGGAGATTTGCTTGTTTGTGTAAGCATTCAACCTAAAGACCGAGCGAAGATGGTCCAATTCTTGGTCTAAGTTTTCCTGGTCACAAATGCGGAAGACCCTAGTGGCCAGGGTTTTAAGAATTCCAAATTTTTGGTTAGGGTGGTGGTGGGACGAAGAGTAAAGGTAAAGATCGGTGTGGGTAGCCTTGCGGAAAACACACCGGCCTAGGAATCCATTAGATTTTTTGAGGATAAGTACATCCAAGAAAGGAAGTTGGTTATTTGATTCAAGTCCCATAGTGAAGGAGATAGAAGGAGCAATCTTGTTGAGGTGGGCATGAAATTCCTCCATCTTGTCAAAGCCATGAGGCCAACAAACGTTGGTGTCATCAACATATCATTTCCACCATCTTGGTTTGAGGGGAAAAGAATTGAGGGAAATTTCCTCAAAATGCTCCATATAGAGGTTGGCAATGATCAGTGAGAGTGGGGAACCCATGGCCACTCCATCCACCTGCTCATAGATCACATTTTGGAAAGAGAAGAAAGTAGATCTAAGGCATAACTCCACTAAGGAAGCGGTCTCTTCGTTGACCTTTTGCTTGACAATCTCAATCGCTTCGGGAATAGGGACCTTGGTGAAGAGGGATACAACGTAAAAACTCACCAAGATGTCATTACTTTCTAATCTCGTGTCTTGGATAAAATGGACAAAATGGGCAGAATCTTTGATGAAGGAGTCAGATTTTCCAACGAGCAGGGAGATAGACTTGGCGAGGAAAGAAGCCAACTTGTAAGTGGGAGAACCTATGGTGTCAACAATAGGCCTCAAAGGAATGCCCGTTTTGTGAATTTTAGGAATCCTTATAAATGCGAGGGGTCACTTCCTTGGATGGAAGAAGGCACTTTTTGGTTGCGTCATCAAGAGAGGAGCAAGAGATGGCAGATTTGACTTTTTTTAAAATTTTGGAGCATGGATTACGAGACACAATTTTATAATTGCTAGGGTTAGAGAGAAGATCAAGCTTTTTGGATATGTAGTCCGTTTTATTCATGATGACAGTGGCATTGCCTTTGTCGGCTTTGGTGATGACAAGGTCGTGAATTTTCAAAAGATTATTGAAAGCGAGGGACTCATCTTTTGGGATGTTGCATTTCAGCAGCTTGGCTTTTCTAAGAGCCACAACGCAGTCTTGTCTAACTTCCTCTGCAACGTCCAAGGGGAGATTACGAACTACATTCTTAATGTCGATGAGAAAATCCACATGGGGAATAGACCGCGGGGCCACGACAAAGTTTAGCCCTCTTTTAAGGAAGTTAAAGGCATGGGGGTCCAAGCAAGCGTTGGATAAGTTGACCACCAACTTGTTTTCCCAATCACGTACCAGAGGATGGATTGGGTTCATAGAAGAGAGAAGGTTGCGGTTAAAGGAGGGAGACGGCCCCCGAGGAGACTAGCAATGTACGGGTGAGAAGGGTGAAGCGGTGGAGATGGGAGCATCAAAGGGGCAGGAACCGTTGGAGGAAAGCTTAAGCTCAGTACAAGAGAGATGACTGGAAGAAGGATCAATCACATCAGGAGGTGACGTGAGATGGATGGGGTGAAATTGATTCGAAAAGGTAAAGGTGACAAGATCATTCGTAGGGTCTCAAGAAGGATTAAGTTTAGGGGAGAAGCCATTAGAGAAATTAATGCGATTACCATAATTCTGTAGTTGAGAGTTATGGTTGTTGGAGGACGTACCTAGAAACCCACACAGGGAGGAGCCGTTGCAAAATGACCATTGATTGAGTGGTGAATGTGAGCCAGTGTCGGATATATAGTGCTCCACTGATGGATAGCGTTGGACTTGAACACTGCGCTCTTGTTGTTCTCTGGAGATAGAAGGCGGGGGGAGTTGCTGTCAAGAGAATGCTTCCTAAGTGACCCAAGTGAGCAGACGATGGGCTGGGAGCAGACAACATTGGTGTGATGCTCACCAGACTCCAACGAAGCACCATGAGTGTGGAATGGGCTCAGTCTGGGGACATAAGTCAGGGGCGAGTGCGGGTGAGAAAGGCGAGAGACCTCAGGAAGGCGTGGGAGTACCAGGGATGTGAATATCGGGTTAGAATTATCGTTGAGGGGCAGAAGGGAAGACCCAACACAGGTGGACGACGGGGCAGAGTCATCTGGAGCTAGCTGCATCTCTGCGTCCTGACCTTTGGATCTAGCTTGATACCACCTCTTATGCTCGGGCCATTGGTCGACAGGGAGAATGTATTTGGAGACAAAAGAAAAAGTTCTCCGCTCTGTAGCATCAACAATGGTTATTTTTGCATCACACACCTTTTTGCTCATGGCGCCATCCCTCGACTATCCCAGACAACTCCTCTTCTGCTCCTCTCTCTTCTCCTACTCCATCCTCACCTCTCAACCCAAGTGTAGAAGAGGAGTTTCCTAGGACAGTCGAGGGATGGCGCCATGAGCAGAAAGGTGTGTGACGCAAAGATAACCATTGCCGACACTGCAGAGCGGAGAACTTTTTCTTTTGTCTCTAAATACATTCTCCCTGTCGACCAATGGCCTGAGCATAAGAGGTGGTATCAAGCTGGATCCAAAGGTCAGGACATAGAGATGCAGCTAGCTCCAGATGACTCTGCCCCATCGTCCACTTGTGTTGGGTCTTCCCTTCTGCCCCTCAATGATAATTCTAACCTGGTATTCATGTCCCTGGTATTCCCGCGCCTTCCTGAGGTCTCCCGCCTTTCTCACCCGCACTCGCCCCCGACTTATGTCCCCAGATTGAGCCCATTCCATGCTCATGGTGCTTCGTTAGAGTCTGGTGAGCATCACACCAATGCTGTCTGCTCCCAGCCCGCTGTCTGCTCACTTGGGTCACTTGGGAAGCATTCTCTTGACAGCGACTCCCCCCCGCCTTGTATCTCTAGAGAGCAACTGGAGCGCAGTGTTTTGGTCCAACTCTATCCATCAGTGGAGCACTCTTAGTCCAACGCTGGCTCACATTCACCGCTCAATCAACGGTCATTTTGCAATGGCTCCTCCTTGCGTGGGTTTCCAGGTACGTCCTCCAACAACCATAACTCTCAACTACATAATTCTAGTAGTTGCATTAATTTCTCTGATGGATTCTCCCCTAAACTTAATCCTTCTCGAGCCCCTACGAATGTTCCTGTCACCTTTACCTTTTCAAATCAATTTCACCTCGTCCATCTCACGTCACCTCCTGATGTGATTGATCCTTCTTCCAGTCATCTCTCTTGTACTGAGCTTAAGCTTTCCTTCAACGGTTCCTGCCCCTCCGATGCTCCCATCTCCACTGCTTCACCCTTCTCGCCCGTACATTGCCAGTCTCCTCGGGGGCTGTCTCCCTCCTTTAACCGCAACCTTCTCTCTTCTATGAACCCAATCCATCCTTCGGTATGTGATTGGGAAAACAAGCTGGTGGTCAACTTATCCAATGCTTGCTTGGACCCCCGTGCCTTTAACTTCCTTAAAAGAGGGCTAAACTTTTCCGTGGCCCCGCGGTCTATTCCCCATGTGGATTTTCTCATCGACATTGAGAATGTAGTTCGTAATCTCCCCTTGGACGTTGCAGAGGAAGTTAGAAAAGATTGTGTTGTGGCTCTCAGAAAATCCAAGCCGCCGAAACGCAACATCCCAAAAGATGAGTCCCTCGCTTTCAATAATCTTTTGAAAAATCACGACCTTGTCATCACCAAAGTCGACAAAGGAAATGCCACTGTCATCATGAATAAAACGGACTACATATCTAAAATGCTTGGTCTTCTCTCTGACCCTAGTCCAGTTATAAAATTGTGTCTGTAATCCATGCTCCAAAATTTTAAAAAAATTCAAATCATGCCATCTCTTGCTCCTCTCTTGATGACGCAACCAAAAAGCGCCTTCTTCCATCCAAGGAAGTGACCCCTCGCATTTATGGGGTTCCTAAAATTCACAAAACAGGCATTCCTTTGAGGCCTATTGTTGACACCACAGGTTCTCCCACTTACAAGTTGGCTTCTTTCCTGCCAAGTCTATCTCCTCTCAAAGACTCCTCATTGGAAAATTCTGACCCCTCTCTTTCATCAAAGAGCACTCTTCCCATTTTGTCACATTTCATCCAAGACACGAGATCGTTAGAAAGTAATGACATCTTGGTGAGTTTTGACGTTGTATCCCTCTTCACCAAGGTCCCTATTCCCGAAGCAATTGTTTTCAGATTGTCAAGCAAAAGGTCAACGTCTTAGAATATAATATTTTATTATTGTTAATACAATTTCATTTTAATTTTTGAGTTGTTTTTAATGTTATGATAATTTATTTATTTTTGCATGTAATATGTATATATTATTAGATTATATTATTGATTACAATTTTTTACCTTTTTATATTATATATATATATATACATATATATAAAATCAACCTCTATTTTTATTCATTTGGTATTTAATTTTTGCTTGTATTAAGTCTTAGAATATAATATTATATTATTGTAATACAATTTCATTTTAATTTTTGACTTGTTTTTAGTGTTATGTTTATTTATTTTTGCATGTAATATGTATATATTATTAGACTATAGTATTGATTACAATATTTTACCTTATTATGTTATTTTTATTTTTAGTATATTCTTGGGGTTTGCTTTTCCTTTTTTTGGTTTTGTCATATCAATTTAGTATGCTTTTATACTTTCTTTTCTTGCTTCTTATCCCTTGGTTATTTTATTGTTTTTAGTATTTGAGTGGTTTCCTCTTATTTGCTCCTTTGCTACTCTTCTTCTTGGTGTTCCAATCTGCTTGTTTTTATGTATTTATGGCTTGCATCTTACCTCACTGCTTTTGAGTATTTGTTCTTTTTTGTTTTATGCTTTTTATAGCATTTCCCTTGTGTTGCGTGCCTCACCCTAACCCCCTCATCTTTCCTCCTTCCCCTCTCTTTTATAAAAGCTTGGTTTGCAACTTATCTCTTCTCATCTTTTTCAACTCTTCATCCTGATGATGGCTCACTGTGTGTGATCCGAAACGTTGATGAAAAAAGAGTCCACACAATCAAATCCAGAAGCAATAGATTCAAATTCATATGGATTGTGGAAATCTAATTACATTAACTTTAACATATATAGAGTTTATATTGATAATGTTACTAAAATAAATGATGAATTGAAATGAGTAGAAACAATAATTTTTAGCTCAAAATTTGATGGAGGTTCTCCATGATAGATATTTTCAATTGATTCACTATTTTGTTAAAGTCCCAAGATATTTCAAATAACTATCTTTGTATTATTGATTTCATAGTCTAATGCCCTAGTTCAATTCTATGCCAATGGATTTGAAATTTCTCAAAAAAATGATCTTCATAGAAATTTATGCTTGAAATATATATTACCTTTATGTTTACAACTAAAGTCTAGAAGGTTAGGGTCAATATATATCATTTAAGAGTTTGGTAGGATAAGCATATTCTCCTTTGATCCAAATCATATTATTGATTCTTGATGGTTTCTAAAAAATGATCAAGGAAAAAATGTAAACATGTAGTGATGCCTAAGATGTTGATGTAAGTTGATGATTCGATACCAATGCTCTCTAATTTTACATGTATGTGACTATACAAATTTGAATGGGATATTATTAATAAATACAAGTAAATTAGAGTTTATCCTTAAATACAACATCCTAATACAAAATTTAAAATTCCATGCCTGATTCAACTCATGATAATTCGTTGGATTGAGTATAAATTTAAATTTT
Source organism: Sequoia sempervirens (assembly GCA_007258455.2). NCBI lineage: Eukaryota > Viridiplantae > Streptophyta > Pinopsida > Cupressales > Cupressaceae > Sequoia > Sequoia sempervirens. The sequence continues at coordinate 101,870 of VDFB02075892.1, read as the reverse complement.
ATAATTTCTAGGGTTGTTTCTGCACTCACAAAATATGGAGTCAATTCTATACCAAAATATTTGACTTAGCATAATGAATGAATAAAAGAAAGAATCAAGACTACTCCCCCCAAATGTGCATAGACAAAACTGGGCAAGTTTTAGATTATTTACCAAATTTTAGACTAAAATATGTCACTTGTACAATAGTCATTGCATTAGGAACAACGTCCAGTGAAAATGGGCTCATTGTTGGACTATCACCAATGTCTCCCTTCAGATTCGCGACATGGACTAACCGCCTCCAGTGCATCCATTTATCTCTAGCATTTGTATCGGTTGTTATCATGTCGATCTTTTGGTGCAATGACAAACATGTTCCAACAAATGGTATTAGAGTCATGGTCATGGGTTTGAATCCCCTTGGCGACGTTGAGGGGGGATTGTTGGACTAATCGCTAGCGTCTCCCTTTGGATTTGTGACATGGACTAACCGCCTCCCGTGGATCTGTTTATCTCTTGCATTTGTATCAGGCATTAACATGCTGATCTTTTGATGCAATGGTAAACATGTTCCAACACCCACAGTGAAAGGTAAAATTTTAATGCATGTAATTTTCACCATTATAATATCATAACACTTTCCCACACTTATTTAAACCTCTTTAGTTTGATTTCTTATGATATGCCTTCAACCCATGAATTGTATTAGGACATGTGGACCACTAACTTGTGACTAACATAATCATTCATTAAATAATATGATATTTATATAGTCTTATATAGGTAGTTAGGTTGGTTTTGGTGACATCCATTATGTTGGGACTCAATTTAACAATACCAGATTTCACTTGAGTCCTTGCCCCTTGGTTGAGATTTTGACCTTGTTATATGCAACATAGATAACTAATATGAAATGTTTTGCAATGGGTTTCCCTTGGTTATAATTTTTAGGTGTTTTTCCCTTCATCCCATGTGTTCCTATCAATATATTAGTAGTTGCAAAAATTCATGAAAATTCAAAGTGATGTTTTTGGCTCATTTCCCTTTGTTTCATGGGCTTTAAGGCTTTCAAGGTTTCCCTTACCTAGGTACCATTTCATTAATCTTATTGAAACTCTAATAATTCATGTTAAGTTTTTTATAGAATATATTTTCAAGCCTAAGTTACTTCCATGGGTGCCATTTCCTTGGAACCCCTACTCCTCAAACTCTATCTTCCCCATCCTCGGCTTAAATTTTCTATTCCAGTGCTAAATTTTTTTCCTTCTTAATCCATATGTATCAAATATATATTTCCCTTGATCTTTTAAACCCTAATATTTTTCTTTGTGTTCTCCCTTCCATTAAAATTTTAGAGTTCCCCTTTCTTGAGTATCACTTTCATGTTTCCCTTGATTGCTGTAGTGTCCAAGTTCTTCCCTTTATTTTCTCCCCATCAAGCCTCAATCTTATGGGTGGACCTTAGAACCAAGTACTTTGGTTCTAAGTTCATTTGATGTACTAGTATTAATATATTTCTCTCTCCCATCCCTAATATTCCTTGCTCTCTATCTAACATCAAGATTGTAAGGGAAACTTGGATTATGGTATGAATTCCTTAGTACCAGGTCCTCTCTACTTCCTAATCCTTGACCAAGTCCTCAATCCATTCTAATTCATAGTCTTTGTAATCCCTTTTACCATCATTCCACTAATGATAGTTCTAGCTTTGTCCTTAATTCTTGATCCATTATAGGGTTTGATTCCTCAATATGCTTTGCCACTATGACCATGTTATGTCTCAATCTAAACTTTATTCTCAATCCTAGATTCTTCCCACCTCCTTGTTAGCAAGAAAACTAGGGAACACAGACCAAATTTCTAAGCCCCAATTACTTTATAAGTGTTGTAGTTTATACCCCAGACTTAGTCATGTAAAGGGAGGAACTATTTGATCTAGATAGAACATCAAATAGTTAATTTGAACATAAAATAATATCACATAACACAATATAGATAAAATTATAGTATCAATATATTATCAATATCAACTAAGTACATTTGTATATCCTTATATCTCCTTTATACATCATATGTACATTCATCACATATCTTCACCTATAATTTTATTTTTTTCTTCTTTATAATCTTACTTACTCTCTCCTTTGTCATATATATCTTTTCCTATACATATATCTAGGGGATGGGATGTGGCCCATCTATCCTATCCCTACCCTATATGGTGTCTCTTGAATCTTATGCTTTGCGAGATATTTTTGGCAAGATGAGATAGGATTTACTTAACTATGTTTGAATTGTTGTACTTTCCTACCAACATCATCCCCTCTTTCAAAAGTTTTTCTTATCCTCTAGTCAACTATACTTGGTAGGGATAATATCCTTATATATCTCCTTTAATTTGGAAAAAAGTGTTTCCCATTATGTTTTGGTCAATTGTAGCTATTAGGTTTGGACTTGGACCTATAGTAGTAATCGCTTTACTTCCAAAAGTGTACTTGGGATTTGAATCTTTTGCACCAATTGGTGTGCTTCTTGGAGGACCTCAGCGACGTTTCTTAACCAAAAGCTTACTACCTCTTTGAGTTGATGGAATCTATGTCTGCTTTTATTACTTTGAACTTTTGGTTGCTGAAATTGGCCATGTAATGCTTCATCTCCACCCAAAATTGGCTATCCATATCTTTCACGTCATCATAGGTTTTTTCTCTTTGAAGTATCTATATCTCTAATTGATCCATTTGTGCCTTGATTGGAGTGGTCACCATAGGCCATTGTAGACAAAATTGGTGTAGAGCATTGAGGTCCCCTTCTATATTATTTAAGGTGTTGATGTGTGACTTTAGGGCAGAATGTGTCGTAGCACATTTCTTTCTTTCTTGATCCATTTTTAGTTGTTGGTGCTTTTCCCAAGAATTTGTTTTTTCATGGTCTTCTCATGTAACTGAGCATCTTTAATCACCCCATCTACCAAACTTTTGAGTTTACAACATTAAGGGTTGGGATGAATCCCCTTATAGTTGTGGGAATTGGATTTGTATCTCCTTTGTAACCATCTACTCCATTCAATCAAATATTTTCACATGTTGTTTCAAGAACACCCCTCTTGTTGTATGATGTAGGATATGTCCTAATTGGAATTTTTGTAGAGGTGTGATGTTGCTAATGTCGACCTATGATCCTACCAGTGGAAGTTGAAGTAGCTACAAAGATTCCATTGGTTTGATTTAATTTTGTCTCACCAATAAATTCTTAATGAACCACATGGAGGATGGAGGTGTATCTAAATGTGGAGGCTAGGAAGATTATACCTGCTCTGAAGAAGTCTTTTTATATTGTGCTTCTTCCTCATGCAACTTTTGATATTACTTTTATGTGTCTTCTCTTATCTTTGATTGGACATTCTAAGTAATCTTAGAATTTTCCATCATTAATTTATCTAGCCTCTATTTAGACCGCAAATCCTTGGTTTGCAACTTTGACATCATTTGATTTTGTGGAGGTGTCATTGTAGGGGATATTTCCTTAATAGCCAACTCTTTTAATTTTTCCTCTTCTTTGTCTACTTTTTCCCTTCTGTTCTTTAGGGAAGTGGTTAGGGAGTGCAAAAATTAGTCAATTAGATCCTCCAATGTTATGGTCCATATGCTACCATATACCTTATTAGTTCCCTTTTTGTGATCAATTTATTTAGAATTGTCATATTAGAGTATTTTTTAGGCATCATATCCAAGACTTATTTCTGGAATAGGCCACTATACAGCTGATCTTCATCCACCAACAATGAAACCTCTGGGATGGATGTGTCCTCTGAGAGGGAAGTTTCCTCTAGTGTGATTTATTATTCCTCTTGTATATCCACTATTTGTGGGGAGGCTTCCCGTTGTAATTTTTTTTCCTCCATTTTTTTTCTTTTTCTTCGCACTCATCTCTAGTAGTGCCTCTGATGCTTATTATTCCAATTGTTCTATTTGGCGAGGTGTGGTAGGGTGTCTCCTCTTCCTTGGCCTACTACTTTCTTCTTGTGGTGGCTTTGTAGGAGGAGTACCTCTGTGGATCCTTTCAGATATTCGTGGAGTAAATATACTCTATTCTTTTGTCTCCTACTTAGGTAGACCCCACTTCTCATGCAATTTTTCCTAGTTCTTTTCCAAGTTTTCTTTATATTTCTTCTTTGTCATATTATCCACATGTACTCCTGATAAGTTGTGAATTTTCAGCTTTTGGGTCCTTGGAGAGACTAAGGAGTGTGTAGTAGTATAGGAGTTAATCTTTGCATTTGTCACCTCATATGGGAGTTGTGATATCCATGATGTCCTGGGTTTGATTTCCTCTATAACCTTTGTCAACAAGGAAGATAATTTCCTTTATATATCTTTGGACCACCTCATAGGATATGCTTTTCTTATCTTGTAACTTCTACTAAAGGGATTTGAAGAAACCCCAATATGTGGTTGCGTTACATCTTGAAAATGCTTGACATGTTCCTGAATTTGGGATACAACCAGATAGGTGGTGTCCCAAATCTTGCCTACAAAGGCCAATAGTTCTCACATGAAATAAAAGGTGAGGCTGATGAGAAAAGTCCCATACCTAAATTGATAGTGGGATTTATTTGTGCGTTGGATGTTGTCCAGTAGCTCCTATTGCAGGACCTCACATAGGTCGATTCATTTCCCCTCTGTTACCATCTAGTAGGCTACATGAATAGTGGTGGCTATAAATTTGAATCCTCTTATTTTGTATAGTAAAATTTGTAGGCAATTCCCATGGTGGCATACTTAACTGCCAGATTTGTTATATTTGTTATATCAAGGCTTCTCTCATCATAGGTTGCTTTGGTCAACTTAGTAACCTTTGCATTCTTAATATCCTTCTTTGATGATACTTCTCCTTAAACCCATAGGCCTATCACTACCTTGATTGCATCCTTTGTTATGTGATAGGGTCGGTACAAGTACATGTATTCATCATGGAAATGGCTTTGGATAATGCGAGCTCACTCTTCTTGTGCAATAAAATCTGAGAACTCCTTCCAGATACACAATCTATTCTCTGATATTTTCTTGTACTAGGATAGATAATTCTATGTTTGTGGTTGAAGTAGGGTATGCCTTGGGGCCTCAAATTTGGTGTGATCTATCTCTATTAGGGGTGCACATATATAGTTTTAGATATATTCTATGTAAATTACATCCATAGGCACCTTTGAAAGTGCGTTCATTAGGTCCGTCTCTATTTCCTTGTATGTAAATCTCTTAATTTGGGCCTAGGCTTCTGAGATTTTAATAAGGGTAGGTGCAGCCATCTTTGGAAGCTAGAAATTTCTAGCAGTGATTTCCTAGGGTTTTGCGAGGAGGATAGAGGTTGAATATGTAGGAGTTGCAAGAGTATGAGTGAAAGTGAGAGAGTGAGAGTGACATGTGATGTATTTATATATTTTCCCTAGATGAGTATTAAATATTGTAGCCATATTCCCATCTTCCCATGGTTTTATGACCGCTATTTTCTTATGTCTCTTTTTTCTTGGTGAGTGTTTTCTTACTATTTTTTTGTATGATAGACTATAGTACATTTTATTCTATGTTTATGATTTATTAGGTTAGTCTATTTTTAGAATATTATTTTTTGATCCCTTGTTTATATTTTTAGGGTTAGGTTGATGAATTTGATGTTCAAACTTTGACCTACCTGGTGCTTGCCCATGGCTTAAACTGGATGTATAATTTGTAACGGTCTTATAATGACCATTCCCTTTGTATATTATTGATTTTCTGCCTGCAGGCTTATGTCTTAGGTATAACCTTTATTCTTTGATGGTTATTGATTTCTAATATGATGAACATATTGACCTTTTAGGTTTGGATATGGGTAAAAGATACTTGGCCAATGGTTTTTTGTTAGTTTTTTTATTTTGTAATTGTGTGTAGTGTTTTTAATCTATTAAGAATGCAAGAAAATCAAGCAAAAGACCAAAAACAAGCAAAACACTCAAGATAGGGAGGTGAGGAGTTCAAACCAGCATGTGAAGCCTCTTGTTGTGTAGATTTTCCCATGATGTTTGATTGGATGTGTGCTCACTCAAAATTTCAACAACATAACAATGCTCTAGTGAAAATGAGTAAGAGATGAAAATGGCTAAGTTTTTGAATAAAATAGGATTGGAGGATAATAAGATGGATGGTTAGGATTGCATGGTGGAGATCACTGGTTGAGATTAAGATTTGACCAAAGGAATTAAAAATTCCTTTTTTAATATGCATGGAAAGGGTAAAAGGAATTAAAAATTCCTTAGGGACATGGGGTGAATAAAAAGGAATTTAATATTCCTCAAAGAAAGGGAAGAGTTGACTAAGGATTTGATTAGGCTAATTGATGAAGGATTAGAAGAAGGTTAGGTGGGGATTAGGATTAAGGTGTGGATTATGGGGGATGGGACATGAAGGTATTAAATAAATGGATTATTTATTTATTTTTTGGAGGAAAGGGATAAGTGATGGGAGTAAATAATTAAAGGTAATTATTTACTTTAGGTTAGGCTAAATGATAAAGTATTTATTTATTTAAATACCTTAGGGATTTAGAGGACTTTAGGGATATTAATTAAATAATATAAATAATATTTAATTAATGTTGGTAAGAGGATATTTAGACGAAAAAGGGATAAATTTGACCAAACATAAGTGGCCAAATTTAGATGTCTACATTTTTCCCCTCTTTGAGATGGTGTTATTGTGAGATGAGGAGTGTTAGTTTGGATTTATTACGCTTAATCCATGATGAATTGAAGCATAATTTTTCCAATTAAACCTACATCTACAAAAAAAGATCATTCAAATTGAAAAGATTAAACTAAGCATTTAATTGAAATTGAAAGCTATAAACTGCAAAAATAGTTAAATTCCTACTCTAACCCCTTTGAAACTTATCCCATTTTGGAATTGGTGTCGTTTTGATGTGAAACAATGACCCTTTCCCAATCCCGTGATTAGTGAGCCTGTTTTAGTTGATTCTATGGAAGAGAATCACTAAAACCATTGTGATTGATGTATGAAAACCTAGTTTATGCTAAAAATAAACATGATGCAAGCTAAGTTACCATGATTTTATGCTAAGAATGAACTAATTATTCTATTACTAAGCTAATGTAAGCTAAAATATGGAAACCCTAATTCATATACAAACTAAGATGGATGCATGAAAGACATAAATGGATGCTCTAAGCTACTATGCAATTAAAATTAACTAAGATAAGCTAAAAAGTGAGTGAAATATGAGTGTGGATGCAAGTGAATTCAACAACATGACTTTGCAATTGAAAGATGGATCCAATTGTCTCCAAATAGTGTCCTATTTATAGGAGAGCAAATGAGAAATGGAGGGTTGAGATTGAAAAGATTAATCAATGGTCCAAGATGAAGGAGATGAGAGGCATGGATTATGGATTCTCAACAACGAACGAGAAAGCATGATGAGATTTAATCAAGGGTTCACACTTGCCTCAAAAAAACACACTTTTGACCTACTCACACAGGTCTTGAAGGTGACTTGTTCAAAAGGTTAAAGGTAAAAACTTGCTTAAGAAGCCAAGTGAAAATATCTCTTTTTCAAATGATGGAGGAATAAGAATATTCCTTAGAATATTTGTTTGGGTGAGGAAAAAGGCATTTTGCAAATTAAAAGAAAATTTTAATTATGCAAAAAAAGAGATAAATAATATTCCATGGGAACATTCCCTTTTAGAGGAAAATTAGTTTAATTGCTAATTTAAACAAGGTTTAATCATGCAATTAGGGGATTTAGAGGAATAAGGTGATATTTATTAAATTAAATGATTTAATAAATGGGGAGAAGAGAGAGATGATATTTAATTAAATAACTTAGGGTTATTTAATTAAATAAGATGACTTAGGGAATTAAATTAAATGCTTTGATTTATTTAATTTAATGAGATGAAATGTTAGCGTGAAAAGGGATGAATTAACCCGATTAAATTAATTAGGTTAATGGATGAAAATGATGCAATTAATTAATTAGCTAGGCTAATCCAATTAATTAAGCGAAAAGAAGATGGGTTTGAAGAGGAAATGATGTTAGTAAATTTGTTTTGAGTGTATGATAATGTTTAGGACATTTTTTTAGTGTCTACATTTTGCCCCTCTTTGAAGCGAGGTACTTGCTGCTTTGGTTCAAAAAATAACACTCTTCAAATTAAAATTGTTGTGTAAATCAATTTTTTTTTTTATGAATTTTTAGATGCCCTAGTGGAAGGATAAAGCTAATTCCATACCCCCTCAAGAAATTGGGCAAAAATTTTGAATTTTGGGTTGATTTCTCGATAAAGGTGAAAAATTGTCGCGAGGGTCCAGAAAGGCCCTGGGATGCAAGAATTATGCCAAAAACTCAAAAATAATGGAAAATAAAGTCCAATTTGGAAAAATTAGTGAAAATGATGATAAACCCTATCTTCAAGGTTAAATTAGAGCAAAAAACCCTAATTTTCTAGCTTAAATAAGCCAAGAAGGGTCACTTTCAATTCATTTGTGCATTCACACTTAAGAGATTCTTGCTATTTTGAGCTCTGACCCTCTGACAAAATGACATGACAAGAGCTTCCCAAGCACATCTTTGATCGAGTTCGAGAGTTCCAACAACTTCTAGGCACAAGACCACTGTTATGTAACACCAAACTTGATTTGAAATTTGACTTTTGGATGCATTTATTATGCTTTCAAATTTAATCTTTGGCAGCATCACTATATAGTGACGCCCAAATTGAAATCAGTGCCTCTCAAATGAATTATAGCGATGCTATTCATGAATTAAAATTAGGGTTTCTAATTTTAAATGGTGACACATGCTTGTATAGCGTCACACTTGTTGATTTATAAATTAGGGTTAGGGTATGCCAAAGATTAAAATGCGATGCTCAGGTGTTTGGTGACGCATATTGTGATTTACAATTTTAAATGCTTTGGGCATCACAATTTGACATTTGAATATAGTGATGCTATTGAATACAACAACGCTTTTGTGATTTCTAAGTTGTAAATTTCAAATTGAGTCAAGTTTTCTTGATTTCCTGACACTGTGTGATTCGTGGATGTAGGAGGTCTTTCCACTGCTGATTTCATGGGAACATAGACCCACTGTGTTGGAGAGACTTGGCGATTTGTCAGATTTGTGCTAGGAGCACCTGAGAGAGATGGACCTTTGGTATGTCAAATATGCGCTTGTCATTCAGATGCACTTAGAGATTATGATTCTTCTATGTGAGAGATAGCACAACAAGACCTCATCCTTCCACCTTCCAACAGGTGAGGTGTTAATGACTTGGGAGGATGTATGGCGTATGCGGTATTTTCCCATACATGGTGACCGTGTGATCTACATCATTGTTGTTGGATTTGATGCCCGCCTTGAGGTTATGGAGATGGATTAGATTGCTTTGGTTACATCACAAATTGACCTTGAGTCATATAGAGGTCATGTGTCGACCTTCATATTGATTATCACAACCATCATTTCGGGCTTAGTTTCCCCAGAAAAATGCAACAGAGGATTTAGCCCAAGATGGGGCTTAGCATGGCATCACATGCTGTATAGGAGGACACTCTTTGCATGGGGGCCCGTGATGCTAGCCTCCCTATATAATGATTTACATGATTTTGTATATTGTGATGGGAGAGTGATTGGTGCAGGGGTGACTTTGCTACACATTTGGGTGTGGGAGTACATTTATGTTCTCTGACCTATTGTTCAAATGACAGACATGGAGCCAAATATTCCTATCATTTAGAGGTATAAAGGTGCCATTATCCTGAGGCACACTAGACAAATTGGGCTCTCGTATTGGCAATGGGTGATTGATGAAATGATAGTTTTTCATTGGCTATAGATGTCGCCATGGTTTGATGATATACAATAGCTATACTTCACTAGACAAACCCGATACATGTAGGATTGTGAGCATCATATCATTGAGCAATATCTACCATCTTGACAGGGCAGCCCGATAGTTTGGAGAGGTCCAAGATATACTTGATGATGTGTACAGGGCCATTTTTGCTAGGCTGGCAGAGAGGTTCCCAAGTGGGGACTGACCATTCCAGCTCCCGAGGTAGTCAAGAGCTTCAAACAGTTAGTGGCTTAGCCTTGGGTGTACAATCAGGGATAGGCAGTAGCATAGACTACGCTTGCATATGATGCTTGGTTCATTCCCCCACGATAATTGATAGATATGGCGGGTGCTCCTGCACAAGGGAGGCCCAAAGGTAGGGGAGCAGGGAGAGGCAGAGGACAGGGTGGCCAAGATGGCCAGGATGGGTAGGGTGACTACTGAGAGAGACTAGGAAGTTGCCAGGTGCTAGCAGATTGAGGCTATGATGGTGGCTACTCATGGTTAGACTATTTTAGTGCAGTTATACTGAGAGTCAATGACAAAGGCTACATATTATAGACATCACTATCATCATGATGTACCAGCGATAGTGAGACAATCCAATTTTTCACGACACACTGATGCATAAACACAAGTAGATGATCAGCCTGAGAGGTGGGCTGGAGAAGGTAGTAGCCATTAAGGCTATCTTTTTGATGTGCAAACACTTTTTGATTTTGTCACCCCATTCTTTATCATAGATATACATTCATGGGCCCCTTTTTGATAGCCTCATGGATATTGTAATTTATCATTGATATACATACACTGATCTAGATTTTGTACCATGACATTCATTTTTTGATATATATATGATATGGATACAGATGATTCATGCTGTGATGTGTTCACTTTATTTCATGCTTATGATTTATGAGATGCTCATATTTGATCATGTATAGATGCACTTTATTTATGCCTATGTAATATGCGATGATCATGATATGGATGGATGCAATTTTATGTTCTTTTTCATTACCTTTTCACGATATGCCATGGAATGAATGATATGTGATGCAAATGATGTGGATGCATTTCTTTTTGTGTATTTTCTATGCATTTTTTATGATGAAAATGTATGCATGTGGATATATGGATGCAAATGCTTATGATATGCAATGATTTAAGATGCTTAGAATAACCAATCTATATTATTCATCACAACTCAAATGATAATGCAAAATGTATGATGTGCAATGATTATGAGATGGATGCTATGATTATGCTATGATTATGAGATGCATGCATGCTAATGGTTTGTGGATGTAGGGTGCATGCATTAATGATGTTTTTGTTGACTGTCATGATACTAGGTTAGCACGAAGAGAAGATAGAAGAATAAAGAATGAATGACCATTGGTTTCAATGATTGCTTCAAAAGATCCAACAAGTCCATGATCCATTGAGATTTTATTAGAGATGGTGAGGAGACAATGCAAAATGAGGATGAAAAGGATGAGTTGCTCACATTTCGGGATTGGGATTTTCCATCATTCCTTATTATTTGATATAACAAATAGATATGATGCATCAAGGCACTAATAACCAGGACGATGTTGTATCTAGTGTAATGGACTTTGACTTGGCAAACAGATAGGATAGTTCTTGTTCACATCTTGACATACAAAAACCTCATTGGAATGCAAGTTTTTCGGCGAAAATCAAGCTCTCTGTTCTGTACATGTGGAAAAATAGCATATTATCAAAAAAAATTTGAAAAATATCAGTGCACTAGATATTGAAGTCCTTGATCCAACAACAAAAAAAATTGAATTTCGATACATACAATTTTTTTTTATGTTGTATACAATCTTCCTATGTCTGAATTGTAATTTGTTTGACTTCGAAACTTGATTAAGGAAAAAGTATTCAATAAAACACTATGAAACCAAATGAAAGTGCTAGATATCGTAGTTAAAAATCTAAATTTGAAAAAAATAGAATTTTATCCTTCATGGAAAAAATATTATGTTGTATACAGAGAGCATCACTCTTTAAAAATGGTGTTTACTAAAAAAACTAGTTTTCGAAGGAGATGGAAAAAGAAGCGCAATATGATTCAAAATTTTTTGAAATAAATATATTTAGAATCTATAGAAAAAATGCCACAAATCACTAGTTTGCATTATCTTCAAATTCCTCATGGTTTAGCCACTATAGGTGCCCGAAAGTGAAGATTTAGTTAGAAAAAAATAGTTTAGTGTCCAGTTTGGCCAAAAATTGTAAACCAGTATTGTGTGATCACCCAATAGTCAGTGTTATCTATATTTCTTGCTTGGTGTAAGTTTAGCTAAGGTGATATTTGATACTAATGTCCATTGCGGGAAGGATACATCCTAGGACATGTTGATCAGATGGTTGTTTGATGTTAGGATGATGATGCTAAGATGAGTTGTTGATATAAACTTCACTAACGTATTTACCTGTGATTTGGACTCTAGATTTTGACAATTAGGTTCTCACTTTACAACTCGCTATGTTTGTTTTCTACTTGTTTCGCCAAAGGTTGAAGGTGATGATTGATTTATTATGGGTGAAAATTTATTTCAGGTGAAAGCAAGATGGGATGGATGGTTTTGGATTTTCAAAATATTTTAATGTTTTTTGTATTTTCAGGGATGTTTTGAGGCTATTTTTGGTCTTTTTGAAAGTTTATGCGAATGTTTAGGATTTTCATATTTTTTTGAGGCTATTTAGGGTTTTCTAAATGTTTTGAGGCTTTTTAGGTCTTTTGAATGTTTTCTATTGTTTTTGTGTTTTCAATTTTCCAATGTTTTTGTGTTTTCCATTTTTCTAATCTTTTTGTGTTTTCAATTTTCCAATATTTTTGTGTTTTCCATTTTTCCAATGTTTTTGTGTTTTTGGAATATTCAGGTGTTTTTGGAAGTTTTACAAATGTTTAGGGGTTTTCTAAGAATTTTCAGGTTTTGACCAAGAACCTAACCTAAAGACTTATCCTAAGGGCCTCAGGGGCTAATCAAAGATTAGCCTTGCTTATGTTATACAGACAAAGACCATTTAGTTCGATTGATTCGACCCATTTACAAGACAAAGATATGAACATATGAAAAAGTTAGTTTATTATGATAGACTAAAGGACCAACCTAGGGTGTCTTGGGGGCACATCAATGATGGCCTTGCCTACATTAAAGCTCAAAGACAACGTAGTTCAACTGACACGACCCATTCACAATATGAAGATATGAACATATGGAAAATGTCAGTTTATTATGACAGACTAAAGGAATGACCTAGGGTGTCTTGGGGGCTCATCAATGATGGCCTTGCCTACGTTAAAGCTTAGAGATGACGTAGTTCGACAAGGGATACCACTTTTTGGAATTTTGAATTTTTTACCTTTTTAGGGTTTTGATGTTTTTTGGATGTTTTGGATTTTTCCTTTACAATTTTCTGGATGTTTTTGGATTTTAGTTGTACAAGATTTTGCAATTTTTTTTTTGAATTTTCGAGATAAGATTTTATGAATGTTTTTGGCTTTTCGAGATAATATTTATGAATGTTTTTGGATTTTTGAGATAAGATTTCTGATGACCACAAGATATACAAGAACCTGATATTACCCATAACGAAATGCCCCCAGTGTGACATGTTAGACTACTTTGATAAAGGTAGGAAAAACTAGCCTTTGGAATATGCCAAGTAGTGCTAAAGGGTTCATGATACCTTACAGTGTCAAGCCATGATAAAGACATGGATGGGAGATAAATGGCGATGCAAAGAATGATAGGACAAACTTGAGCCAAATAATAGATGGAGATGCTTTATTTATGCAAGGTGCCTATTTGCCAGGTGTTCACCAAGGTACTTGCCCAAAGCACCACCAAAGTGGTTTTCACTAGAGGACGATTTTTTTCTTTACTATTTTCAATTCTTTTTTTGATTTTTTTTGATTTTGATCATTTTATGATTTTTTTGTATTTTCTAATTTTATACCCTTCAAGACTAGGTATAATTTTTTTTGAGATGCAAGCTGTTGGTTGGCTCCTGCAAGGGTTCACCTTTAGGGGTTGACAGTCGGTATGCTCCTGATCCGTAGTTTGTTGTGATGACAAAGGGACCCAACCGATTAGGCTCAAAATTTCCTTTACTATCTTGATCTGGAAGGTTCTTCCGATTCTGCTTTAAGAAAAAATATTCGACTTAGAATGATTGACATTTGATTCTCTTGTTAGCTCTATTTCAATCGGTTTTGATATACCTGCAAGTGATTAAGGATGTTAAGATGACGTTCATCTAGGAGTTCTAATTCATTCAACCAAGACACTTTGTATTCTTCCTCAGTAATCAAGTTCTATAGTGACACTTTTAATGATGGGAGCTCAACCTTAATAGGTAGGATAGCTTCTAATCCATAAACTAGAGAGAAAGGGGTTTCACTTGTAAGCGTGCACATATTGGTTCAATAATCCCAAAGAGTGGGATTTAGTTGTAGATTCCAGTCATGACCAGCTTCATTAACTATTTTCTTTAGGATTTTCAGGATAACTTTTTGTTTGTAGCCTCAACTTGGCCATTGCCTTGGGGATAGTACAGGGTAGAGAATCGGTGTTAGATATTGAATCTTTGTCACAACTCTTTCATATCCTGATTTTTAAAGGGGGTTCCATTGTCTGAGCTGAGAGCTTTTGGAACACCATAATGGAAAATAAGGTAACTTAGGATAAACTTTGCAATTTTTTCTGTCGTTATGTAGGTCATAGGAATGGCTTCTACCCACTTAGTAAAGTACTTAGTGGTAGTTATGATAAAATTGTGGCCATTGGATGAGGTTGGGGTGATTTTTCCAATGAGGTTTAGACCCCATTGTGAAAAAGGCCATGGTATGATCACTAGCTGCAATTCTTGAGTTGGAGTATGAATCAGATCCCCACGCTATTGACATTGGGTGCACTTCCGCACATACTAATGAGCTTCTTTTTTTGTGGTTGGCCAATAGAACCCTATCCTCAATAGTTTCTTAGCTAATGTCATACCGCTAGAATGGGACCCACATATGCCATCGTGTATTTCCATTAAAGAAGTTAAGGCTTCCTCTTGGTTAAGACATCATGGTAATGTCCCTTCAATGCTTCAACGATAAAGGGTATCATGTAGGATCACTTATCGGGATGCCTTTTTAACAAAGATCTTTTTAAGGTTCAAGGTGATATTGGATGGGAGAGTTGTTGTACTTAGGTAAGTGAATATGTCATGATACCATGGGGATCCAGGACCAACAATGACATGTGAATTTAGATTCAGGGATTTTGAAAGTTGGTACAATAAGTTTTTCTACCAAGAATTCACATTGGAGGATGTTGTTCGACATGTCTAACAGTGATCTGATTATTGCCATGGAATCTGTTGCTCTATTTTTTATGCAAGGAATTTGCTCAAAAGTTATGTCTATGAAGAGATTCTTGAGATTCTCCACCATCTTCTTGTAAGGAGTGAGATTGTCATCTTTAGTTTGATAGTCATCACTGACTTGGTTGATAACCAGTTGTGAGTCTCCATAGACTTTCATCTCTTGGATCTACCAACTGAATTGCTATCCTTAGACCTGTGATTAAGGCTTCATACTCAACAATGTTGTTGGTATAGGGAAACGATAGCCTGTAGGATTTTGGAATACAATCACCTTGGGGGGTAATGAAAATAATTCCTGCTCTGGATCCATGTTGGGTGAACGATCCATCAAAGTACATCTTCCATTGAGCTGTGAGATTGATAAGGAACACTGATTCGTCAAGGAATTTAGATATCAAGGGGTTCTTAGCATAGATAGGTTCTTTTGCTAGTTGGTCTGTGATCACTTGTTCTTTGATTGATTTGCACTCCATATACTCTATGTCAAAATCTATTAAAATCACCACCCATTTAGCCATTCGTCATATGAGAGTTGCTTTGGATAACATATATTTTAATGGATCCATCTTTGCTATGAGCTTGATTTGATGCAACAACATGTAGTGCCTGGAATTTTGTGAAGCAAAAACTAATGCTAGGCATTCCTTCTCAATGGTTGAATAGTTCATCTCATAACCCACCAAGGTTCTACTGATGTAGTAAATGGCTCTTTCCTTTCCATTTTCATCATGTTGTGCTAAAAGAGCTCCTAATGTTGCTAGTGTTGCTGAGATAGATAAGATCAGTGGCTTGTTTGGTATTGGTGGCATGAGAATTGGAGGTGTTAGTAGATAATATTTGATCTACTGGAAAGATTTATCACATTTGTCATCCCACTTGTAGGTTATCCCTTTATGGAGAATATGTGAAAAGGGGTGAATTTTATCCGATAGCTGTGCTATAAACCTTCTGATGGACTGTAGTCTGCCTTGTAACCCTCTCATCTACTTTAATGTTTGCGTTGGTTCCATATCTCAGATGAATTTTACCTTTGCTAGGTCAATTTCTATCCCTCTTTGTGAGACAATAAAGCCAAGAAGTTTCCCTGATGTGACCCCAAACACACACTTTTTTGGATTTAACCTTACTTTGTATTCTTCAAGTCTGTCAAAGATAGGTCCTAAGATTTGTATGTGCTCACTTCTCTTCTTTGATTTTTCCAAAATATCATCCACATAATCTTTTTCTATTTTTTGGATCATGTCGTGAAAGATGAGGGTCATTGCTCTTTGATAGGTTTCTCTTGCATTCTATAACTTGAATGGCATCACATTCCAACAATAGGTTCCCCATGGACAAGTGAATGTAGTTTTGTGTTGATCCTCCTTGGAAATTATGATTTGATTATAGCTTGAAAAACCAACCATGAGGGATATCATTTCATGCCCAACTGTTAAGTCCACAATGAGATCAATGTTAGGAAGAGGTAAATCATCCTTTGGGCATACTTTGTTTAGGTCTTTGAAGCCAACATAGATTCTGATTCCCCCAATGGGTTTTGAGACTGGTACTAGGTTTGAAACCCATTGAGGATAATCTATTGGTCAGATGAATCCAATGTCAAGTAGCTTTTGTAATTCTAGATCAACCAAGAGTGCAATTTGAGGATGCATCTTCCTTAATTTCTACTTAACTGGTTTGGCTTCAAGATAGACTACTAAGTGATGCACAACCACTTATGGATCAAGGCATCACATATCTATGTATGACCATGCAAAGTTGGCTCTTTGCTCTTTGAGGAATGTTTCTAGGTTCTTTTGTTCTTCATCCAGTAATGGTTCAAAATAGAAAGTGATCTGAGGTGCTTCTTTAGTTCCCACATTGACTGGAGTAGATTTTTCTGCTAGTATTGCTGACTTCTTTGGATGCATTACACTAAGGGGGAGATTGAATCCCTCATCCTTGGGAACTTTAGAGAGGTTTTCACCATTGGATGGTTCCTTTGTTTTTACTATTTTAGGATCAGAGAGTGCCACTAGGTGGTTTTCACTCAAGGATCTGCATGTTAGTTGCATTTTATTAATTTTGTGACTGAAGGATTCAATTGTCTCCCCATAGTATGCCACTGTGTCAAGCTCTATGTCAAAGTCTGCTTTGTGATCTTCCCATGATAAGTTGTCACAAAGTCCCATGAAGTCTGAGATCACTTCATCATTTTTGAATAAATCTAGAATCGATGGTCCTTGTTGGTCCATGTCAATGAGTTGTGGGTATACTAGGCATATTTCACTTGGTTGGTTGCTTGATACAAAGTATGTTATGGATATCATAAAGAGGGTGTTCTCAAATAGGTCAGCAACATCAAGGGTAAATTCATCCAAGGTTGTATCATGTGATGTAGGTGACCAAGAGGAAGCCTTAGCTCGTTTAGCAGAAATACCTTTGCCAATAAGTGTGACCTTCCTAGAAGTACTTGACCTAAGCCAAGATTCTTTATTTGTTTCTCATGAACGATGGGTTCTAGTAAACCATTATCATTTTGTCCTAGCTTTTCTTTCTTGTTATATCCCCAATTCTGCATGAGTTGTAGGCCTTTATTATCATCTTCCATGGGAAGAGCAAGAATGGGTTGTTCATCTTGATAGAGGAATTTAGAGATATCTTCCTCATTGACATCTTCTTGATTCAAATCCCCCCACTTGGTCATGGTAGTAGCTACCATCTTGATTGTTTCGGGTTCTTTGGTACTAGATATGGGTTTCCCATGTGACTAAGGAGAAATAGGTAACTTACACAAGAAAAAGGTGTTTTTCAATAGTTTGTAGTTTCCACAACCATCATCTTGGATCACTACTTTGACATCAGGTATACTCTGCACAATGGGAATTTTTATTGCTGAAGTAGAGGCTAGGGATGATGGGTCAACGAATGAGCTTGATGGTGTAGGCCCTTCATCATTCTTGGGTATTTGGGGTATCTTATAGAATTTGGCCTCAAGACTCTTGCAGTAGTAAAAAGGCTTAGGATCTCCACATATAGTAATTTCTCTTCCTTTGAAAGGAAACTTCACACACTGATGATAGGTTGAGGCTACAAATTTTAGAGCATGGATCCAGGGTCAGCCAAGCAATATGTTATAGGGAAGATCAAGATCAAGCACTTGGCATGTAGTTTTTGCAATAAGAGGTCCCACCTAAATGGGAAGTGAAATGATTCCTTGTGATACCTGTTCTTGGTCATCATATGCTCTGATGGTGGTACTCTTTGTCTTCTCAATTGTATCTTTTGAATAACCTAGATTTTTAATCAACTATAGAGTACAAATGTTCAAACCAACACCTCCATCTACCAAGACTCTTTTGACCTTGTTTTATGAATGAAAACCTCAAGGTGTAAAGCATAATTATGAGATGGTTGTGATGGTAGGTCTTGCTCGAAGAAGGTGAGAATATGGTTGGTGATATGCCCTACCATAGCTTGAAACTGATCGATATCAATGTTCTTGGGAACAGATGACTCAAACAAGGCTTTTTCTAATATTTCCCTGTGTAGGGGATAACCTTAAGAGTTCTAAGATAGATATTTGTGTGGGTGTCTGCTTAAGCTGATCTAGAAGATTGTACTTTCTAGGATTAGATGTGGGAAAAGTAGGTTGTGTCCTATATTGAGATGAGATTCCTTGAACAATTATTTTTCCACGTCGTGTGGTGATTCCACATTCTGTACTAGCTCCTTTGATGGTAGCAACAGTGATAACACTATTGTAAGAGGAAACTACATTGGAATAGGTATGTTGCACATTGGTGTAATCCTTAGCTTTGCTATTGTTTTTTTCTTTGTTATGATCCAACATAGGGTTCTTGTAAATCTTAAGATCCTAATTCCTAGCTGGTACCTCAACAAATATGGCATTGTTTTCTATGAGGTCTTGGATGATGTTCTTAAGTTTCATGCAGTTTGTTGTTTTATGTCCTTTGATTTTGTGAAAGTCACAAAGGTCACACTCATTGTACCAGGATGATTTCTCTTGTGGTTCTTGGTAGTTTTCAAAGTTGGGAAGTGTTATCAAATTTGACTCTACCAACTTCTTCATGATAATTTTGATGGGTTCTGATAACTGTGTGTAAGTGTAGTTGGGATAGTTATTCCTATTAGTGGTTTTCCTTTGTTGCATGTCGGTGTTATTGATCTGATTGTTCTGAGGAGGTTTTGCTTGTTGTATCGTTGGTTGAACGTTGGTAACTTGATTGTTGTTGGGTCTAGGAGCACTCAATATGACCTTAACGTCTACCACACCATCATTTGTTACATTTTTGTTCTTAGCCCAAACATGAGGTTTCTCATTCGAACTAGTTGAAGGATGGTTTTCTTTGTAAAATTGAGTATTTCCTTGTGAGATTAGAGCTCTTTCAATGTTAAGGGCTCTAGGGACAAGTTCGTAATATGATGTGATGCACTACATTTTCAAATGGAATGACAAATTTGGATCCATATTGGCTATGATGACTCCTACTTGTTGTTCATCAGGAAGCAACCACTTGCTTTTACTAGCTCTTTGTCTCCATCATTGTAAGAAATTAGTGAAATTTTATCCTTGATTTTTTCTAAGAATGTATAATTCTTCTAGACTGATGTCGATGTCAAGACTGAAGGAGTAGTGATTGATGAGTTTATTAGTGATTTCTTAAAAAAATTTGATACCAGGAGGCAAATGAGAAAATCAATCCATAGCATGACCTATTAAACTTCGAGGGAAGAGGCGCATTAGATATGAATCATTGTAAGCCACCTCCATTCATATGAATTTAAATTATTTGATATGGTCCACAGGACTTCGTCTCCCTTTATATTTTTCAAATTTGGGGATTTCAAAACCATGAGGGAATGGTATTGTTGCTCTGTTTCGGTCAAATGGATAAGGACACAAGTTCTGTGTATGGGGATTAGTTACCTTTCCCATGTGAAGGTCTTGCATTTATTATGAGATTACTTTCAATTGTGATGCTAGATCATCTTGCGGGTTGGGTGGAGGAACATATGGTGGGATGATAGATGAGTTATATGGGGTGTATGGTGGTGTAAGATTCTGTGAAGATGATGAGGATATTGATGTATATGTTCCTAATGCATTTGGATTGACGATGTTCAAGTGAGGATAATAAGACCCTTGTTGTTTTTTTTGGGAATACTATTGAGCTAGTAAGGCTTGATGTTGAGCTCGTTGTTGTTCTTGTGCCACTAGGGCTTGTTGTTGGGCCTGTTGTTGTTGATATGCTAATAAAGTTGCTTGTTGTACTTGATGTTGTTGTTGCGCGGCTTGTTGTGCTGCTAAAGCTACTTGTTGTTGTTGTCACTGTTGTTGTGCTAAGGCTACTTGTTGAGCTTGATGTTGTTTTTGTGCTAAGGTTGCTTGTTGAGCTTGATATTGTTGTTATGCTAAGGCTACTTGTTGAGCTACTAAGGCTACTTGCTATTGTTGATGTTGTTGGATGACTTGTTGATAGGCTTGTTGTAAAGCTAAGCCATGTGATTGTAATGTGGGATTAGGTGGTTGTTGAGACATCAATGAAGGATTATGTATATTGATGTTTTGAGTGGGTAATGGATTGCTAATGAGAGGTAGAGGTTTTCCTTGGTTCAACATTCCTTGTAAGATGGTAGAATGAGGTGGAGGAATGTATGTTTGAGGTCCTGATTGATTTGGAATAGTAAAGGGGACTACGGGAAAAGATGAGGATGATGTCATTAAATTTTGCAAAGGAAAGGACACACTAGGACCTTGAGTTCATTGATTGAAAAGATTTCCTTGTCCCATGCTTTGAGGATTGCCTTGTGCCAAAGATGAAACAAGGGATTTGTGATCAAGGTACTTCTTGGATTGACATAACTTGTAACCAAGGGATTTTTTTGAGGTGGATTGATAGTGGATGAGGTGGAAATGGTAGATGGCATGGATGAACCCATCAGAGGGTTGGATAAAGATGTTCCTATTTTCTTTAAGGGTTGGTTATGTGATATGGTATTGAAATTCCCTTGTGTGTTGTTTTGAGATACTTTGTCTATACTGCTTTGCATGATGGTGGACACACTTGTGGTACTCATAGGTGTGGATGAAGAAGGGTGTCCCCAAAATGTCAAAGTGGTTGTGGAATAATGAAGTTCAAGCGGTGTGTGTAGCTATTTTGGAGCTTCGAGAACAAGAGGATCATCGAAAGTAGTTGTCCAAGTGGTCATTGGAGGTGGAGGATTGGTGTCAAGGGTACCCACAAGTTTACTACTTTCAAATGGTGAAGTGTGACTAAAGTCTTTAGTAAGGCTGGTGGCAAGACTAGGAATGTAGTTTGATTTATCCCTAGCGATGGAGTTGTGAAACCTTGTGTTAAATTCTGTGCTACAAACGCCGGGGAGATAGGAGCTACATTTTCAAAGGCTTGATGTTCCATAATTTCCTCCCTAGTAAGCTCAAATGGATTATCTGTTATTTCTTCAATCTCATATGGTCCTAAAGGAGATGCTGGTTGTTATGATGGGGTAACGTGATTTCTAGGATCAAATTCTAAAGGATTTGGATCACTTGAGGTAAATGTAACTTTAGTTTTCTCCATGATTCTCTTGTGTTGTGATCTTGTCTTTACCATAAATTTTGTGTCACCTATGGGAGAGTTGTGTTGAGTTTTGTAATGTTTGAACTCTCTAGTTGACTCAAATCTAGGTAAAAGGGATACTCTAAGTATTTTTGGAGCAATGATGATAATGGGGGATGAAAAGATGAGTGATGTGGGAAGTGATCTTTGCAAACATTTTGGGACAACAATTTTGTCTTAGGTTTGATGTTTTGATGTTGGGATAAAGGATGTTAATGAACTTATAAATCTTTAGGGTAGACTTCTGACCTTCAAGATAAACTAGTTCACAGATGATAGCTAACTTAGCTAAGCACATGGAAAATGATACATTTCACATACGAAGTAGCTAAGTTAGTAGTTGGTTTGATTGATGTTTAAGTCACAAAGTGTTGGTGTACTCAAAATTTTGTAAAGTTGGATGAAGTGAAAGATGAAATTTGATGAAGGGGTGAGTGAGAGGTTTGACCCAATGTTGACTTTAAAGTGAACCTTTGTTTTGACAAGAACAAGGTAGTGAGAATGATGCTAGACCTCTAAAATATTCAAATCCTAAAGTCCCAATGTTGACTTTAGATGAGAGGATGGATGGGAATGTTTAGACCTATTTAGATCCTCCTAGCTCAAGCATACAAGTTTCTTAACAAGCAATAGCGATTGCAGTAAAGTATTGAAGCCCACTCCCTACTAAATTTTGCACTACAATACCTATGTTTGCAATGATGGGATGTAGATCTTCCCCTATGGATTTTGATTGTTCGATGAATCATTTATAGAGTTTGGTATCATGTAAAAAGAATAGGATTTTGACTCCAAAAGAATGCATATAATTCAGAACTGTACCTTGAAGCATTTCTATAAAAGTTTGCTACTAACCTATCTCTATTCCTGTGAAGTGCTAAAAGGTGTTTCTTGAGATATTTTTGAGTGAGATGCGTAAGTTTACAATGACGACCCATAGACCTTACCTTAGGGATCCTTATTTTGTGTGAGATCATTTAAAAATAGTTCAAGTTTATGGAAGAAAGAAAGATATTTATTGCCACGCATGAGGTGGTAATGTGGGGCTTCAAGCCTCAATATTAACTTTTTTCTATTCTTCATCTAAAATGGTTGTTGCATTTCTCCACTGTGTATTTGTTTCCTTTGTTTCAAAAGTGAGGCTTCTCAAATTGCTAACGAGATCGGTTTGTTCTTCATCAATGAGTTCAAAGTTTGGTTAAATTATACCACCTAGAAGATTAGGCTGTTCAATGGGAGCAATCGGTCTCCAAATAGTCATGTGGGATTCATTTGTCAATTTATCTTGCTTGAGTGGATTGATTTTACAAACACTTATCTTGATTATGTTTCCAAACTAGTTGTTTATGTCAAAAACATCATAACTTTCACAATGTCCATTTCATGAAAATTATGAGATTAGAGCCATAATTTCCTATGTTGTCTTTGGTAAATATGGATTTGAGATTAATGTCAAGATATTTAGAAATCGCTAAGGATAAATCCTTAGGACAAGCAGTAATATGAAGGCTAACTCAAGAGGTCCATATTTAAGCCAAAGTGTTTGAAATTTTGAGGATGATAGTGAATGTTTGATTTTGTATCATTTTGAAACCAAGAAAAGTGTTAAATTGAATCACAATCATTACAATCCTAGGATAGAAATGGCTATATTTGTTGAGTCCCTACTTGGATTTCTTTGAACACTAAACAATGCAAATAGTTAGAGATTTGGTGACATTGGCTCCCCTCCACAACACACACTTCTCGGGACCACCAAATTTAAAAATCCTTAAAACCCGAAGATCAAAAGGATTTTTTCTATTTCTACAATTGAATAGTACAAATGTGGGGCAAATTCAGAATGACCATTCTTGCACCAACAAATATTTTAAGGATTTTTGGCTTCTAAACAATGGTTCATAATAAGGGCTTCCAGTTTAGGGGGTACAATGATAAACTCTAACAAGAGGTCTCCCAACCATTAGAATAAGGGCTTTACACATCATAAAGATACTGGGGGAGAGCTATCATGTACCGCTTCCTATTGATCACAATTTTCATTGCGACCACACATTTATCCCGCAGTTTAGAAGAGCTTGGCATTAGCTCGTTACTGCTTGGGTCATTCCCTTGGGGTGAGTACTTTTTCCCGCCAAGGAAGTCCCTCTAAAGATAAAAAATAGTGAGGAAGTACATCCGTAGTTCGATCATCTTTATTTGTAGGAACAAAGAGAGAACACATGCTATGCCTTTTTCTCACACTTGCAAGGGGGTTCAGTTTTAATCCAAATTGAAAGATGTAGGTGATTTTGCAAAGTGTTAAGGAATGTTTCTATTTCTCCAGATTTCCAAATGGCACGAGAGAATTACATATGCATCCACTAACAACGTTGAAAACCACAAAACATAGCAAACAATTGTAAATTTTAACCCTTCAAAGTAGTGATGAGTTTGTTTTAAGCACCAATTGAAAAATTAAGTTGCCTTGTTCAATTTTAAGCCCAAAATAAAATGACGATGTGAAGGTTCAATTTTATCAACTTTGAGCATTCATTTTAAATCCAATTGAAATTTAGTGTGTTTCCTAAAGCATAAAGTAGAAAGCATAAATTTAGGTTATAATTGTCCCAAAGTGTTAAATGCTTGTTACAATTATAGAATTCAAGATAGAAAAGAATTTCTTCACTTTAGCTCCATGTATTTGAACCTACAAAACCCTGTTAGTCTAACGACCAAAACATAGTCGGAAGCACATCAGTGGTTAGATAAATCAAAGAAATTAAATCACATGTCGAAAGAACAAGCATAAAATTTCTTACCCTGGCTGGGCGTCGTTGAACACAATAGTGTTGCAATTTGAAGTATGGGCATCGCTCTGGTGAAAAAAAGTATCGCTTTGCAGCAGAAATAGTGAGCACGATAGCATCAGGATTTGGTCCGGTGTCACTTCTCACAGTAGTGTCATGGTTTGAAATTTTTCAGTGTCACTCTAGTGAAGTTTCAACGTTCCCGTTTGAAATTTTCAATACCTCTAGATTAAATAAGCATCACCAAATTTAAATAAGCGTCGGTGCATTAATTCGACATCAAAATTTCAAATTGTGATGGTGTCGATTGCTATGTGGTGATGCTCTTCAAAGGGTATTGCTATTTGAGATTTGGGTGTCGCTGCAACCTGAAAAACAACAAACAAACGAAATTCAAGCTAAAAAAGTGTTAACAGTTTTCCCTCCTTCTAGCACTAAAATGTGAGATGAGGATCGTCAGTTTGGATTGATTATGTTTAATCCATGATGAATTGAAGCATAATTTTCCCAATTAAACTTGCATCTACCAAACATTGATCATCCAAATTGAAAAGATTAAACTAAGCATTTAATTGAAACTAAAAGCCATAAACTACAAAATAGTTAAATTCCTACTCTAACACATTTGAAACTTATCCTGTTTTGGAATTGGTGTCGTGTTGATGTGAAATGATGACCCTTTCCGAATCCCATGATTAGTGAGCCTGTTTCAATTGATTCTATGGAAGAGAATCACTGAAACCATTGCGGTTTTTGTATGAAAACCTAGTTTATGCTAAAAATGAACATGATGCAAGCTAAGTTGCCATGATTTTATGCTGAGAATGAACTAATTATTCTATTGATAAGCTAATCTAAGCCAATTCTAAGCTAAAAGATGGAAACCCTAATTCATATATAAACTAAGATGGATGCATGTAAGCCATTAATGGATGCTCTAAGCTATTATGCAATTAAAATTAACTAAGATAAGCTAAAAAGTGAGTGAAATATGAGTGTGGATGCAAGTGAATTCAACAAAATGACTTTGCAATTGAAAGATGGATCCATTTGCCTCCAAATTGGGTCCTATTTATAAGAGAGCAAATGAGAAATGGAGGGTTGAGATTGAAAAAATTAATCATCGGTCCAAGATGAAGGAGATGAGAGGCATGGATCATTGATTCTCATCAAAAAATGAGAATGCATGATGAGATTTAATCAAGGGTTCACACTTTCCTGAAACAAACACACTTTTGACCTACTCACACAGGTCAAAGGCGACTTGTTCAAAAGGTTAAAGGTTAAAACTTGCTTAAGAAGCCAAGTGGAAATATCCCTTTTTCAAATGATGGAGGAATAAGAATATTCCTTTGGGTGAGGAAAAAGGAATTTTTCCAATTAAAAGAAAAAAATAATTGTGCAAAAAAGGAGATAAGGAATATTCCCTTTTGGAGGAAAATTAGTTTAATTGCTAATTTAAGCAAGGTTTAATAATGCAATTAGGGTATTTGGAGGAATAAGGTGATATTTATTAAATTAAATAATTTAATAAATGGGGAGAAGAGAGATATGATATTTAATTAAATAACTTAGGGTTATTTAAAAATAAGATGACTTAGGGAATTAAATTAAATGTTTTGATTTATTTAATTTAATGAGATGAAATGTTAGCGTGAAAAGGGGTGAATTAACCGAATTAAATTAATTAGGTTAATGGATGAAAATGATGCAATTAATTAATTAGCTAGCTAATCCAATTAATTAAGTGAAAATAAGATGGGTTTGAAGATGAAATGGTGTTAGTAAATCTATTTCGAGTGTATGATAACGTTTAGGACATTTTTCAGTGTCTACAGTTACGAAGTAGCATAATTTCAAATAAGATTAAAAGATAGCACCAGGAAGAAGATGGTTACATTGTGGAAGATGCCCAAGTCATTCAATGGATTGATTAGGAGGAAAGATTATGGGAGTGAAGACGAGGATGAGGGATTAAGGATGCCCCCTCGAGAGGACATGTGAGTTCAAGAGAACATAGGTGTGCTCTTGAAATGGATGAGATGATGCAAGGGTAGATGGGGAAGATGATGCAAAATGATGGATAGGATATGGGATGGGAGGAGGAAGAGATAATGAAAGGAGAAGATGAGAAGTATGAAAGCACAAATGGATTAAAGGAAAAATATGACATTTCCCCAGTCAAGCTACAAGCCAAGATGGATTGGTGATGGATGGAGTGTTGTTGATGATAGAATGATATATCCTGAAACAACACAAGGATAGGGAATGATACATCCCGATGATGATGATGATGGGAGTGTTATTTATGAGGGAAGGATACATCCTAAAAAAACACAAGGATAGGAAAGGACACATCCTGATCATGATGATGAAAGTAGTGTTGTTGAGGGAAGGATACATCCCAACACAACACAAAAGGATAGGGAAGGATACATCTTGATGATGACAATGATGGGAGTGTTGTTGATGAGGGAAAGATACATCTTGATGATGACAATGATGGGAGTGTTGTTGATGAGGGAAGGATACATCCCGATGATGACAATGATGGGAGTGTTGTTGATGAGGGAAGGATACATCCCAAAACAACACAAAGATAGGAAAGGATACATCCCAATGATGATGATGAGAGAATAAAGGCTTGTATCAAGGCTGGGAATAAGACCAAGGATGTGATTAGATGATTTGTGCTAGATTGAATGGATTAGGATTGGATGGAGATGTGAGATTGTTGAAATGAATGAAGATAATGGAAGAAAAGATGCTTAGAATAACAAATCTATATTATCCTAAGAAGATTGAAGAGATGATGATATGATGAGGATGGAGGAAGTGGAGGGATGAAAATGGATATGATAAATAGATGAGGAGGAGTGATAAAGGATGAATTGATGAGAAAGATGTAGGGTGAGTGGATGGGAAGATGGATTAGGAGCGCCATATAAAAACTACCATGTAGTGAGCACTTAATTTGATATAGCATGAGATACTATGCACCAGGGTATGAGGAACCAGGGTGACTATGCATCACATGAATGGGACTGACACAAAAACAAAAGGTTAGTCCAACATCCCAAAGTCATAGGGGCTTTGGTAGGGTCAATGTTGGAAAACCACAAACACAAAGGATGTCCCAACATAACACAAGACCCTAAGGATCTTGGTGGGTACTATGCGGGACAACTAGGAAGACAAGATCACATAGAAAATCAAGATATGCCCCTATTTTTACTAGTCAAAGCATACCATGATATGATTGATCATGGTGACCTGACCCAGTATAATAGAAAGCTCAAATGATAAAAAAAATGCCAAAAGCACTAAAATATCACAATAAATTTCAAATGTCCTTTGCCATAGGATCAGTAAGTAGATGGGATTGATGCGATCTGATTTAGGAAGGATACATCCTATGAAGGCCAAAGATGGAGGGTAGATTAAATGACCGACATGACTCAGGATACTCAAAATTGATTGGATCTCATGATACTAATGGATTTTGTTTGTTTAGAACTAGTGGAATAGGGACATACTTGATTACACAACATAGAACCAAGACACACCCTAAGGACAAACCTAGGGTCTCAAGGGCTGATCAAATGATTAGCCTTGCCTACGTGAAGGTACAAAGACCTCGTAGTTCGATTAAAAAATGATGACCGACCATGGATAAAAGTGGATAGAGGACAATGGAGACCCAAATGGACGACGAAGACTGACACAAAAGGATAGACAAAGCCTCAAGGGTTGATCAAATGATTAGCCTTGCCTACGTGAAAGCGTAGAGGCAACATAGTTTGAAAAAGGACCAATGATAAAAAGTAGATAAAGGATGATGAGATGACAATGATAAGTAGATACAATGATGGAGTCGATACAGTAAGACAAGATAGACCTAGTGGATAGGATGGTGATGGTCACGTGTAGCTCAAGAATGGGATAGTTATCCAAATCATCAAAAGATGAATTGGGAGGATGATATGATGGATAGATAAGTGATGAAAAGTGATAGGAGATTGAAAATATGTGTGAAAGATGTGGGAGTGATGAAAATTAGAGGGACAAAATTGGGTTGCATGGGGGAAGCCTATAGCTATATTCCAATGACAAGGGATTATAAGATGGAATGAGGATAGGGATGAATGGATAGGGAGATAAGGGTGGGGATGGAAGGGATGATATGATGGTTGGAGAGGAAGATAAGGATAGAGATCTCAAAGTATAGTATAGATGGATAAAAGAGATAAAGATTACAGATCGATAGGAGATAATCGAGATCCGGGAAAAAGTTATGGATGGACAAAGAGAGGTCGGGATAGCGAGAGATAAAGATTTTCGTCGATGAGAATAGGATCACGAGATGGAAAGGATTCGCCAGATGGATCGGGGATCGAAGATCGATGATTCACTGGATAAGATAAAGAGAATCAAAGATCGAAGATCAGGGTTGGATAAAGAGATCGAGATCGGAATCGAAGGATTGGATCGTCGGTCGAGAATAAGATCGAGAGATAAAAGTTGGATCGTGGATAAAGAGGGTCGAGAGATAAATAGTTACTGGATCATTAAAGAGGAGAATAAGGTCGAGAGATAGAAAGGATTTTAAGGTGCGGTAGAATAAAGGTCGAAGTCTCGGATTCTGGATGGGTTGGTCGGGAAGATCACGGTCGATGCGTCCGGAAGGATTTTAAGATGCGATGGATCCGGAAAGGATCGAGATAAAGGAATGAAATGGAATTATGGATCGTCGAAGTCCGGTCGAAGATCAGGTTGGATCGATGGAATAAATCGATGTGGATAGGGAATAAAATAGTGTATGGATGAAGGGAATGTATTCCAAGAGGTTTCCAAAGCATGTATCATACGTTTGCTCCTATCTATAGCAAGATCGCAAGGGGAATGGAGGGATTGGGATAAATGGGAAATGAAAGGGTAGGATGGGTGCATAGGTTGGATAGAGGATATTGAGAAAGGGAATGAAGTTTCCCCCAAGTGTGGAAGGAAACTGGATGGGGGATTTACACATGACGCCTGTTTGCCAGGTTTTCATCATGGTACTTATCCAAGGCACTTTTTTTCCAAGTTTTCACCATTGGATGAATTATTTCTCTTTTTTTATATTTTTTTGGATTTTTTTGGATAGTATGTGGATGGATATAGATGAGGATAGGGATGTATATAAATGGATTTGGAATATATGTGATAAGGGGATGGATAAAGGAATCAAGCATCAAGTTCCATACGAGGTAATAAGAGCCCATGTTAGAAATGACTATTGGAGGTTGGTACAACCTGATTAGGATGGAGGGATAATGCAAGGGAATGGACTAAAGGGATTTTTTGAGGGAGATATGTGGAATAATGGATGGGATGTTAGAAAGTGCATGGGTGGAATGATGGGGTGGATGTGTGATGGGGGAACATCTTCATGACCAACATTGGCACATATGGCGGGGGATGTGGAATGATAGGAGGATTAATGGATGGAGGATTTGGGGATAATAGAGGAGTTGAGGTAGTGAATTTTGGGACATAAGGACCCAAAATCTATTTAGGAGATGGAGGATGTTGTTATGGATTTTTCATTTGAAGGAATTGCATATTTTTTCTGTGGGATCCACATGGCTTTAGTTTTTTCTTTAATAGGCTTGTGTAATCTTTGTGGTTGAATACACTCTTGGATGAAATTTTTATTTTCTTTATCATGTCCTTTAGAGGGGACATGGGGATCTTTGGATTCATGTGGATTTTTGGATGTATGCATTTTTACTTTGGCATCTAAAGTTCTTTTAATAGAAATGGTATGGGTGTGAGGAGATGAATGATGTAGAGGAAACATGAATGGAGTGATAGGGGTAGGATTTTGGAGCTAGTGAATAGATGGAGGATGTGGGATGACATTCATGGAGGGGTTCCTTTGTTGATCAAAATTAGGGAATATGAGAGGTATTTTTATGATGGGTGATAGGAATATGTAATCGATGGATGAAGGGATAAGTAGGATGAGATGGAGGAGATGATTTTGGGATATAAGGTCCTAAAATGGACTTAGTACATAGAGGATGTGGGATGGTGGATGGAGGGACATAAGGACCCAAAATGGATTTGGAGGATGATGGAGGAATGTGGATGGTTGTTTTGAGATGATATGATGGAGGGGGGTGGCAAAAAATGGCTTGGTGGAGTGATGGGAAGAGCCTACTATTCTTTTGGAAGAGGCTCGTTGAGGATGTATGGAGGTTGTACCAACATTTTTGGATTGTGAGTCTTGAGATACATATCCAAGACCTTGTGCACATGGATTTTATTTGACATGGATGGGCTCTAAAATGCCTTGCTCATGAAGGCATAAACCTTTTTCTTGATAGTTCATGATCTTGAGCATTTGATCTATAGTAGGGTGCTTGTTATTTTGGAAACATGATGTGAGTCCATTATTAGGTGGGGGAGGATGGGTGGCGTATATGCTTGGTTCCTCTTCTACAAGAAAACCACCATGGATGAATGTAAGAGTATCAAGGGGATATAAACATGGCGTTGGGATGGTATGGTTAGGTGGTGATGAAGGATCATGAGATAAAGATGATAGGATGGTAGCATTTGGATTTGGAGGAGCGAGTGATAAGGGATTAGGAGAGGGATTAGGTGATATGAGGGGATCTTGATTTTTGGTAATGGTTGATAAGGGATCATGCGATGGAGTGATTGGATCTTGAGTGATAGGGGGATCATGGGATGAAGTGGATGAGGGGCTATGAACTTGATATGGAGTGGATGAGATGGTAGGATCTTGATGGGGATGAGGGGATGTGTTGGTATGCTTTAGATCAAGCTCTTGGAAAGTTTCAATGGGTTTAGATGGTGTGGTGGAAGAGGAATGTTGGATGGACCCATCAAATGGGGGTGATGAAAAGATGGAGGATTCATGAAGTTCAAGGGAGTGGATTTTGGTGATACTAGGACTAGGGGGAGTAGATTGGATTTGGGTTTGTTCGATGGTTTCGATGACTCTAGGAGTAGAAGATGGGGATTCAATGGATTCAGTGGGTTGGAAAATTTTAATGGTTTGGATGACATTAGGAGTGGTAATTGTAATGATAGGCGTGGGATGGAGAAGGTCCTCATCACTAGGTCCTCATCACTAGTGATCATACATGGTGGAGTGGGGTGGCATGGCTCTATGACATTAGGATGTGGATTCAAGGATTTCTTCTTTGTCATAAGTCCTTGGATGACATTTGGAATGAGGCACTTGATTATTGTAGGCTTAGATGGTGTGGTGGGAGTAGATGAAGGATTATGAATGAGTGGAGGACTAGGATTATGGATTGGTGGATGAGGATTAGATGAAGGAATGTGATTGGATGGAGGACTGGGAGTAGGTGGAGGATTAGGACATGATGGAATGATAAATGGAGTGACATAGGAGTATATACATGGTGGATTGATGTTGGAGAATGTTGATGGGAATTTAAGATAGGAATATTGGGATGGAGGATTAAGGTGGGAAGATTTGGATGGTGGATTAGGAAAAGAGGATGTGGGTGGTGGATTAGTATAGGAGGACATGGATGGAGAATTAGGATAGCAATATGTGGTTGGTGGATTAATGTTAGAGAAAGTGGATGGGGAATTAAGATAGGAATATTGGGATGGTGGATTAAGATAGGAGGATTGGGATGGTGGATTAGGACAAGAAGATGTGGGTGGTGGATTAGTATAGGAGGACATGGATGGGGGGTTAGGATAG
The DNA here is from genome assembly GCA_007258455.2 of Sequoia sempervirens. Classification (NCBI taxonomy): domain Eukaryota; kingdom Viridiplantae; phylum Streptophyta; class Pinopsida; order Cupressales; family Cupressaceae; genus Sequoia; species Sequoia sempervirens. The sequence continues at coordinate 69,416 of VDFB02075892.1, read as the reverse complement.
CAATATGTGGATGGTGGATTAATGTTAGAGAAAGTGGATGGGGAATTAAGACAAGAATATTGGGATGGAGGACTAAGGTGGGAAGATTGGGATGGTGGATGCAGATCAAGATTAGATGGAGCATAATGAGATGGAAGATTTGGATTAGGGGTGAAGGTGATAGTGTTGTTGTATGAAGAAGGAGACTAAGATATGGCTAGAGGAGAACATGGAGAGATGGATATTGGATGGGAGGGATGCATAAGAGAGAGATGTGGATGATGGGTAGGATGAATATGTGGATGGGGAAGATAAAAAATATCCCTTGTCAAAGGTAGCATAAGGATTGCTAGTGGATGTAGATGAAGGGGTGATAGGATAGCTTGGAGGAGTGATTGGATTTTGGAAAATGGTTGGGGAAAGTTTGCTAGTAATGATAGCATCAAGGGGATCTATATCATACTCATCTTGATCAAGAAGACTTTCATTATCATCATCAACATAATTGGGATTTCCCTTGACTACTAGTTTTGGTTGTATAGGAGGATAAGGATTCATGATGTTGGATTGGATGGATATGGATTGAAAAGATGGGAATAGATGATTAGAAAATATTAAAACATGATGAAAAGATAAATAGAATGGATTAGAAGAACATGGAAGAAGGGATCTTAATATTTTTTTCGATATCAAAAGATCTTGGATGTGGATGTCCACTAAAGCTCAAATTGGGATGTGAATTAAGCTCGGCTTGGGATTCGATTTAAGCTCAGATTAGGATTGGATTGAAGCTAAAATTAGAATGATTGGAAGATATGATGGGATAGACTCTTAAAGTCAAGGACATAGCTAAAAAGATGAGGATGACTATTTTACTGGTGAAGGATAGATTATTGGTAGTCAATGAGACAAAAGTGATCATTTGAGGGTGGATATGCAGATGAAAAATGATTGGATTATGATTTTGGACCAAGGAAGATATAGGATAATCATGACATGAAGGGTTGACTCTCTGGATTTTGGATGGGAAGTGGATTCGGCCAAGAATAGAGTGCAATCACCTTTGTAGGTAACAAAAAAACCTATCTAGGAGAGAACGAAATCGCCCCTGCGGGTAGCAGGATTGCCTATTGGCGAAGACATGATCACCTATGCAGACTGACTATATGGAAGGGGGTAGGATCACCCAAGAAAGAAGTGGAATTTCCTATAAGGGAAGGTCCTAGTATAGATGCAAGATGACACAATCGCTTGTATAAGGGACAAAATTTCCTATCTAGGGATGACACAGACAAACAGGGGTATGGACTTAGACACAAATTCTCCTCTATGAGAGGTAGGTTTATTTATTCTAAAGGGGTGTATAGTCGGGTAAGACACAAATGAGACACAAGATCACCCCTACGGACAATAGGATCGCCTATTCCGGGAACATGCGGACATAGATGACATGGACCAGACTCAGACTCACCTAAAAGGATGTTAGGATAATCTGTTCTAAGGGAACAGGTGGAGTCAAATGACATGGATTAGACAAAAACTCACCTATGGATAGGGAAGAATTTCCTATTTAGGGAATAGGCAAATGTGGGGTCAGCTAATTAAGGGACCCACAAGCAAATTATCCCCTGATAAGGATGAATTTTCCTAAAGGATGACTATACTGGACTTAAGACACATAATCACCCCTTTCTAGGGTAGGATTGCCTATCGAAAATTCAAGTTCACCCTTGTGAGAAGCCAACTCACCACTAAGGGCAGGGGCAGACTCTAGGAAAGGAAAAAACACAGAAAACAACAAGAAAAGGGCTAGATTGACTCAAACTAATGACAAGCACTGGTATCACACAAGAAAACACTCCAGGAAGCACAATCCTCAAATTAGTATTATGAGTTTGCTAACTCAATGTAGGCCCACCACCTTGAGGGGACACCCCAAGGTTAATACTCTGTGATATCGAGGTGGTTCTCTGGATCACCCTTTCTTGTGAAGGTAGATACCTAGTGATTCAATGGCATAGGGTCATCAATAGATGCCATAGGCTCACCTTCATGCTCTCTCTTGGAGACTATCATAATCAACCATGAGGATTTCTATCTCAACCTCAGGGAGTATGTGGTGAGTAACTTTGGGGTACGGTCCACATCCCCTGCACTACACCAAGATGTAGTTGAACATGGGTCTCTCTAGGCTTAACAAGGCTATCTTGTGCATCCTCGATACACTAGGAGGGTGTGTGAGATACAATTGTGAACACCAGCCCATCACAAGTGTGGATCGAGAGCCTTAGTGAGGTAATGGAAACTTGGACCAACCCTGCACGTTTTAGCTAGGTATCACCCTAGCTTTGATGCTTCACTAGACACAATGTGACTGGATTAGGGTACAAATTTGGATCTCCCCCCTTTATATACCCCATCGGTAACACGTGGTCGAGATAGTCCCCCAGGTGATGAAATCCCAGGTAGGTCTCACTAAGGGAAGGAAATAATAGATGTTTCGGCTGGTCCCCAAGCTCACACGTAGCACAAGGGGAGAGCTTATATGCACTAGAACTTCTTGGGTAGACTGGATTGGACTTGAACAAGTTGCAATTTCTCATCACCCAGGATCATCGAAAGGTGCAAGGGGAGTGGATACGTCAACAACTCGCTCCAAAACACAAAAATAGATTAATTAACCCTTTAATTAATCTACGTGTAGCTAAATTCATGCAAAGAAAAGACACACAGACAAAGCTAATCTAGGGGTCTTTGACTGATCAACCTGTAGAAGATATGTTAGTAGTTTAATACTCCAGCCTTGGACAAGTGAGGACAAGCTGCACAAAAAGATGATTAGATGTAAAGATAAACGATGAAAAATAGATGCTTGTTAGCCTAGGGGGTGGAACACCCAACCCAACTAAAATGGGGTGTAGGGGGGTGGTTCAATCCCCCACAGTAGGGGTCTAGGGGTGAAGCCCTCAAAGAATATTTTTGAAAAGGAAACTATAAAGTATTATAAAAATTCTACTAAAAACTGGGATTTTTATACCTTTTGTAGACCATGAAAATTCACCCCTGTGTGTGGCAGATTCACCCTTGTAGGTTGTAGGTTTTCCTTTGTGAGTGGGAGCGGATTCACCTCTGTACCTAGTATAGTCACCTATTTAGGTTAGAGGTTCGCTTGTCTACAAATTTTCCCATAAGGAAAGATGCAGGAGTGGGTTAGCCTATCGGGTGAGCAGATTCACCTATCTGGGAACAGGCGGGAGCGTATTCACCTCTATAAGTCAAGTTTGGGATGATCGAGTAGATAATCACCTCTTTGGTGGAGGGGCTAGAGCAGATTCGCTCGCCGGGTGAAAGGGCAACCACACAATCAACATTAAAATGGAAGGGAGAATGCACATACGCCTCTGCAAGTCAAGTTTCATTTGGAAAGTGTAGGATCACCTATTCTATTAATGGGCGAGTTCGCACTTGCCTGTTCATGTAGTGGGTTCGGCTTTTCTCCAAAGGGGTGGGAGCACAATCACCCGTATTTCCTGTAGGTTTTCCCCTGCGTTAGGCGGATTTGACTGTCTGAGTGGATTCACCTCTGTGTCTAAAATCTAAACCTTCAAAATTGCAAACAACAACAAAATATCAAATGGACCTGTGACGAATGACAACCCATTTCTTGTTTTGGTCTAAAACCTCTATAGCTCCATTTTCATCAAGATCGAAGGTCATTTGATACATTATTTTAATGTAACTTTTGTCACAACTAACATGTTCCAGAGGTGAGTTTACAAAGGGGGTACCTAAATTTTAAGGGCTAGGAAAAATTGGAGGAAATGAGTTTTCTCTAAATAATTGATTATGACCGCACACAAAAAATCTTAGCTCTAGGGTTCATTGTTTGTCCATAGTGAAATTTCTTTGTTTGGCTTACAAGTAGAATTAAATTTTTGCCTAGTTCTAATGTTTTAAATGGTTATATTTAAAACATTTTGAAATGTTTCAAAATGATTTTAGGGCATTAATTTCTTCAACATTTGAAAAAGAGGAAAAAGGAGTTTTAATTATTTTATTCCATTGGCCAGAAGCTCTCAAACAAACTTTGAAAAATTTGAAAGTTCTGGATAAAAATGAGAATCCAAACTAGCGATAGTTGTTTTCCCAGCGATGGACATATAAGGGATAAAAATCCTCAGTAAAGGAAGCTTCTTATCTCACTATAATGTTTGAGCAGCAGAGAAAAAACTTCAAAGAATGTTGTGCCTAGCATATGACACAAAAAAAATTTGTTGAGAAGGCTCTAGAAACTTTTAAGCAAATGCAATTAGCGGCTATGTTGCACATCTTGAGAAGGCTGAAAGAGTTTTATTTTATTCTGCAATGGTGGATAAAATGCATCAAATGCTTGGCGGCCATCATGATTTCTATGGAGACCAACTTTGAATAGTTTGAAAACATAAAATACAATTAAAGGTTGCTCAAGATTTGGGAATACTTGCATAGGAGATGGGGAATGTAGCACAAAAGTTTGAATGAGGTCTTTTGATCTTTCAAAGCATATATGCATAGTTACATGGGGTATCCATTGATGCCCAGCTGAGTGGGAAAATCCACCTAAATTTATTTGGCACTTGGAGAGTTTGCACCTGTAGTGAAAATGTATTAAAATTGTCTCCTTGAGTTCTACTACCATGGTTCCAATATGGAGCAACTGCAGAGAATGGTGAAACAAAAGATGAAGATTAGGGAATTTTAATGCTACATCGCCTGTGGCCAGTCCATCGCATGTTGGTGCTCCTATTTCCCAATTGAACCGGCGATGAGCGATAGCCTTCATCGCTCATTGTGAGTTGGCCTCTTCATTTTCCCCTTCAATAAGCAATGCACAGGAGGTTGGCGATGGAATGTGGTGGGCCCGTGTGAAGTCAAAAATGCCAAGATTTGGAATATCAAGGCTTGAGGATGAAGTACTTAAAAGGTTTTCTTTTATCTAAAGTGCAAACATTTTAAATGTGGAGGTAAAGTAAGGGTGAATTGGTAATATCTTTTACTTGAGAAAATGTTTTTTAAAAAATATTTACCATTTTAAAAGAAATGTGGACAGTAAAGTGGTGAGGATGGGAAATGGATAAAAAATTTATCCAATAAATATTTTAAAAGTCCCCACCATTTAAAACACAAGGTAAATGTGAGATAAAAGTGGCACGGGGAATTGTTTATAAAGTGAATCTATTATTCACTTTGTGGACAAAATATTATTTGCTAGGAGATTTTCTACAACAAAAGCAAGAGGGTAAACAAAGTTTTCATGAGAGCAAATTTTTTTCACCAATAGGGTTAAAAAAATGGACAATGAAAGTGAATGTTTATAGTGCAACAAATAAAGGACAGAGTAAAAGAGTTTTCACAAGAGAGCAAAATTCTTTCAACTGTGGGGTAAAATGCCAAAGGCTTTTCACGAGGAGTGTTTTTTGTTGCAAGCAAAGGCAGAACAATTTGGTGGGAAATTTTCTATTGCAAATGGATAAAATGCAATTGATATTTATTCTAAAATAAAGGCCAAATTAAAATGAAATGTAACATGCTAATATCCTAAAGCTTGTTTGCTCCTTAATGATATAAAAGGAATTCAAGGCTATTTGGCTGGGGTCTTTTGTCAAATTCTAGATCTGGAAAATACATAGTGAGAACACAAAAATACATTATGAGTCTGTAGCTTAGGCTTTGGGTTAGATGAGTAAATTTTGTCAATTATATGGTTGTTGAGCATACCTGAATATAAATGTTAATCTCTCAAGCCTGTAGTCTCTCCATTTTGATATTGTGCATGAATTATTAATGGATTTGGATTAAGGATTCATTCGTTAATTGTCTTAGTCTCTCACTCTGACATATGATTTAATTGCTACTCTAATCTAATGGATGAGTTAAATGCTTTAGTTAAGTCATTGATTCATGCTTGTGTCATTTGGATTTGGTAAGTAGTCACAAGAGTTTGGGTGTTAATTTGTAAATTGTAAGGCAATTGCAAAGATTATAGATGTTCAGGATTAAATCTGCCTTGTAGTTCAATTTTCTTTGTTTTGACTCCACGCTTTGAGATATAGCACTGATCCTAAAGTGTTGAATGTACTTCCTATGTTTCTAGTATTTGATTTGAGAACAATCATTCATAAATACACTTTTCAATCGACCTATTGTTGTGGTATTTGATATTCTCGGTTGTAGATGTTTAAATTCTCTCAAGGAAATGCCAATTTCCTGAAGGATTTCATCTATTCAACAATAAATGAGAATATATCTGCTTAATATGCAATGTATATGTAAATATTGTGAAAGAGTGTTATAAATACATTGTGGGATCACCCTCCTGAGTTTTGTAGAGCCCGAAGTGTAGGAGGAAAGCTAAATTGCTTTCTCTCATTTGTTGGCCCACCCTCTTTAAGGTTGCTAACTATTGGAATTGGAAAATCCATAGGCTTCCCTAAAGACCTGGTTGGTATTTAAAAGAGCCAACACTCGGTGTAGAGTCTAAGCTAATGTTTTTTAAACTTGGTGGAATTCACTCAATTCAGAGGATCAACTAACTAAACAATCCACTTGACACTGCTTAAGACTACATTAAATCATCAACCAAGGTGTGTAAGCTTCTTATGGTGTAGCATTATATATTACTTCATGGATTTAAACTACCTAAAATTTCCTTTTGAAGTTATTCTAATTGCTGGAAATTCACAAAACTATAAAATAGTAAAAATTCAAACTAAAACTAGTTGCTACATGTACCTACAGTAAAAGTTGTAACTGAACCATTGCTAATGAAATGATACTATGTTAACTGAAAAACTTGATAAAGATTACTAACTCAACTAAACTGTCCTCTGAAGTATTACTAATAATTGTTACATGCATGTTCCTAAGCATTCATTCATAATAAGCAAGAAATGAAATCCCATTTAACTTGCATATGAATTATGAATAATAATAAACTAATAACAACTACCAATAGAAAATAAATAACTGAAAAAGAAAGGTGATGTGAAGAATAATACCTTGAGTGGCTTGCTCAAGTAATTGTTCCCACTTTAACTGAACTCAATGTAACTAACAAATCTCACGCATTCCATGAATTGACCTCTATTTATTGCATAAGATGAAGGATTACAAAATATTCTTGCACAAATTGTACTCAATCATTATGTAGATTCATGTTCAAACTGAAAATAAAAAATAACATAAAACTATGAAAAACCAACTATCTAAACTAAAAAATCAACCAACAGTTATATACAAACTGAGGGAGTCTTTATTGAAAGCAACAACTTAACTGAAATCATTAATTCCACTTCTTGATATTTAGAACATAGAATTAAGACTTGGAATTATTCAACCTATAACTGAAAAAGAAGGAGAATCCTATTGAAACTAGAACTCTATCAAAACAAAATGCATGCAACCATATGCCCATCTTTCAAAGTCCCATGTAAGAAAAACCTCTTCTTCAACGTTTATTAACTGATTGTAATAGCATGTGCTATATCTTCATTAAGTGCCTTCAACCAATGATCATCATGTTCAACTGTTTCTGCAATTTCCCTTGTTTTGGTGTCCAACGACCCTTTTTCTATGGGTTCATCTTGCAATTGTTGTGTATCATGGTTCCTTCTTTAGCTGCAAACAAGTTAGTTTCACAAAACACATACACACGGATAACCATCATAATTAAACAAAGCTTTCCATCAACATTTACATACACATATTCATATAAACCATTTAGTGCTAATATTTTAAACCATAATTCCATCACCATGTTTTTGGGTCTTAGGTCTACATAATGGATACAAAAAGGATAATATGATATGGAATATTGTTAGAAAGTATGTTTAAAAGTATCTTAAAGTCTGTATAAAACCAACAAAAAACCAAGCTATTTTCTAGACCTATCATTTCCCCCCAACTTAACTTTTTGGTTGTTTCCAAGAAAAATACTAAGGGTCTTGATTATACTGGAGAGCAATTTTCCTTAGGTCCATGACTGTAATAGCACCCTAATCTTGCTATAGATAAAAAACTTGGTATGCTGAAAGTTGCCTAATTCTGATAGCTTCTTCCCTTTCACATTCATCATTTTTATCTTGAGTCCAATGTGGAATTGGACAAAGGAGAATAGGTGGTTGAAATGTAAAGGGTATCTAATGAACTCCTCTATTAATAATGGTTGCCATATATTTATGCACCCTCTGGAGCATAGCAATAAAGTTGTACACAAAATGTGGCTCTTTCTTCTGTAATTCAGGGGTTAATTCATTCCATCAGTTTTGCACATACTTATAACATTGTTGTACAATACCTAAAACTAGCACTTTCATTCTCTCATAGTCTTCCTTTCAGAGTTTCATTATTGTCTTTCTAACTCCTTTATTCCCAATAAGTCTCATTCACTCATCAATATTTTCTTTTGAATCCTTAGCCTCTCTTCTTGCTGGAAGTGCAATAGATTTCTCTTTTTCATCATATTCTTCCATAATTTCTCCTCTAAGTTGTTCATTCCTGTAGTAATAGGCAAGTGCTCTAACTTGAAGGTCCCCCACAAACATTAAGGTATTCCATTCCTTTTCATCAGAAATCACATAATTATGTAGATAAAATTTACATAATTGATCCCGGTCTTCAAATGTGGAAGTTTTTTTTTTTTTAAGAAACTCATCCGATTGACTCATGGCAGCAGATTGTTTGCTAATTAATCTATTATACTGAAAAAAAAAAGAACCTTTCTTGTAGAAACAATGCATAAGTCCTAGGCAGAGGCCTGCACTTGATAATTTGTGCAACTTTATCTTCAACTTCTTCCAATCAAACTGCTGACTTATTCAATTCCATTTCTTTCTTTTCTAATTCTTGCATATATCTTTCCTTTTCCTTCTTCCATTTTTCTTTTTCCTTTACAAATTCATTAGTTACACTCCATAATTAATAGCCTAGAGAAAAAATTGTGTGATAACCAGGAGTTTTAAGAGGAGGAGGTCTCTCACTTGGGATAGCCAATTCTTTGTCCCCTGTCTTAGTGACAACCAATTGTGCCAACAAATCTAACTTAGCACCATGACCATACAGCTATAGTTTTTCCTCCATCTCCTACATCTTTACTTCCCTTTCTTTATTCTTTTTCTTATAATTTTTCACCAACTCCTCTAGGTGTTTAAGTATATCCAATGCTTCCTAGAGTTCTTGTCTCGCATTTCTCTCTTCAAGATAAACTTCTTCTCTATCCTCAAACTACTCATTTCCTCCTTCATAACCTCCCTGTACAAGATTATCCAAAGCTTCTGTCATCAACTTATTTGCAATAAATGGGTCCTCTAATTGAGAATCAAAATTCATTATCATATACCTTCTCTTTTTCACAGTTGCATTCATGTCACCAGGGGCATCCCCTTCTAGTTTAGAATCAGTCTCTACAACTGTAACATTTTCCTGTTGTTGTTCGTGCTAGTATTGATTTCCATGGAATTGTTCTCTACTCTCCTCTTCTCCATTGGGTTCCCCTATACCTTCCCTTGCAGTATTTTTTTTCTTGATCATACCAGAACGTCTAGGTGTAAGTATTTTTGCTTTAACTTTTCTCTTTTCCTTTTTAATTCCCTTCTTCTTTTCTAGGGCATTTTCCTTTTTCTACTTTTGAGCAAGCTTCTTTCCTTTTGAAACCTCTTCCTCTAGTTTAGAGGGTGTGGAAGTGGTGGATACCCCACTTCTCCTACTTTTAGACTTCCTTGGTTTAAAAGAAGGTAACTCCTCATTTTTTGATGACCCAAACTTTGGCTCTTCAAGTTCTTCATGTTTTTCATGTTTGCCTTGGTTGTGGGTAGGTGAGGCCACATGTGAATTATGAGGGTTTTCCTCTTTAGGCACATTTTTAGGTTCATTTTTATTTCTTATATCCCTAGGTACTACCAACAAACTGTTGATGTCATTACATTCCTCAGCCCTAAAATCCTCCCACCTTACCTGTGGGAACTGAATTCTTAGGCTCTTTTTTATGAATAGGGTAACTAAGCAATTGTGAGAGAGAGAAGTATCATATTGTCTTTTATGGTATTCTAAAGCCATTTTTTTCAACAAGTGGTATAGAAAATTGGGTACATTGACTATCCTGTTATGCCTAAGATGGATTAACAACTTAAAATGGGAAGTATACAAAAAAATTTGTCTACCATCGCATGTAATATCTCTGAAAATATAAGAAGCACACCTTTCCCATAACTAGTGGAGAGACATTTTTTCATACCTTGTGATGAGGAATCAAATTCCTCTCCTCTTGTGCAGAATTCCTCCTGAGGTATGATTGCATCAGACCGAGCTGGAAATTTTACTCCTATCCTTGGCACTCCAGTCACTTGAGCAATGGCGGTCCCTGAAGCATCCACATAAAGTCGTTTTACCATGGCTTTGTCATATTGGACAGTTTCTCCAAATCTTCTCATTAAATCATCACTATACTCTATTAACTTCAAAAAATACTCGAGCCATCCAACCCTTGTGAATATAAGGACATCTGCATCCTCCAAAATTTGTTGATGAGCTGTCGGCTCTCTCCTTATGACATCTCCTCCCATATTAGTTCCCTTTACTACTTAGTATACCAATTTTAGCTCTAAAGATTCAACTCAATCTTTGCTTACCACCTTCAACTTCTCTTATGACTTCAAAACCTCCATTTCCATATATTCTTACTACCACACCACACTATAACTACAAACCCCTCTTCAAATTTACCTTTGATAGAAACCAAGCTAAGGTTCTTACAAATTCTATAGGGTTTCAAGTTTTAGGAATTGCAAAAATGGTAGTGGGCAGAAATAAAAATAAATGAAAAAAATAGCTTAGGGATTTGCATGTCATGATTTTCATTAAATTTGGGTTAGGGTGGTAAATTTGAAAAGTTTGGTGAAAAGATAGATTAAGCATACCCTCCCCCTAACTTAAAGAGTGAAATGACCTCACTTCATGGTGATGATTTGGAGGCAATATAAATGTTAGTTGATGAAATTGAATAATTTAATAATTCACATGCATGAAATTTAAATGAAAAGTGTATAAAAAGCTTTAAAAAAACTTGAATAATCATAATAGTATACTCAAGTACCATCATTCAAAAATAACCATCAGTGACACGTGGAAATTGAAAGAACATATCTGATTGTATGTGCATAAAATTGGTCATGTCTAAATAATCCTGACATTTAATTAAATATTTATTATTTAATTAATTCCTCTAAAGTCTTCTACAAGTAATTAAATTTAATTAATTTAATTACATTGTTCATTCATTATTCTCCCACCATAATTAAATAAATTCATTTTATTTGATTATTTCATATATCTACTTGATTAAATTAAATAAATACATTTTATTTATTTAAGTTAATTATCATCTTTTAAATTTAATTAAATCTTTTTAATTAAATATCTCTTTTTCTATTTTAAACTTTCCTCTAAATTAATTAAATACTTTTATTTAATTAATCTCGTAACACATGTCATTCCTTCTAATTTAATTAAATATTTTATTTAATTAAAGATCTTCTATTTTCCTCAAATCATAATTAGATATTTTATTTATTTATAAAATCTTCTGATTTCCTCAAAATCTTAATTAAATATTTAGTTAAGAAAAATCAACATGCACTCATAAATAAATAATTGAATTAGATAATTCATTATTTATCTTATCAGAATATTTCCATTTTTCTTCTAAAAAAGATAATTTTTTAAATCATCTCATCTTATCTTTTCCATGAAAATGGAAAAATATTGTTTTTCTCATTTTCTTCTATTTTTCTCTTCAGTCTCATCCATCTTCGACCGTTCGATCTTTCAGGAATTATCACAGCCGTTGGTCAATTTAGCCAATCAAAGTCTTTCAAAAACTCTATAAATACAGGTGAAATTCCAAGCATTGGTTACAACACATGATGAACACACAAACATATGCACTCACATCTTTTTAGCATCACAACAATATTCATATTTTAGCAATATTCTCATCATAGCATAATCCTTGCATTTTAGCATAGTATGCATTTCATTTATATCTCATTCTTCAGTTGTCCATTTTGTTGAGCTTGATCTGCTGAGTCTGAGAGCAACTGGAAACAACAAAACACTGAAGATAGAGAGAAATAAAACGACTTCGAGGAAGCTGCCATTTACAGTTTGTTTATTCTATTTTTCTTTCAGTTTCTTTGATCTAATATTTTATTAAATGTGTTTTGAATTCATTATAATAAATGTGTTTTGAATTCATTATAATAGATCAGATTTTCATACACACATAAAATGGAGCCCACCGTGGGGCCTATGCCTCGATTTTAATATTTTCTTGCAGAGTATTCTGGTAGGTTTCTGTGTTCTGAGTTCGGCGTTCGGAAAAATTCTGCGTTTTAGTGCATCTGAGACTTTTTGCGGCACTTCTGGGACTTGTAATTTCTTTCTATTTTCGCAGGTATTCTAGCGCATCTGGGGACTGTTTCGACGCTTCTGAGAGTTATTTTAGTGCATCTGAGTGACAAAATAGCGCATTTGGTCTCATTTCATTTAGAGTTAAAATCTACACTTAATTACAGTAGCACATTTAAGGATTGTTTTAGCGCTTTTAAGGTCTGTTTCTGCACATTTAAGGTAGATTTTAGAGTATTCATGCTACATATTTGCAGATTTAAATCAACATTTAATTACAATAGCGCATCTGAGGTCTGTTTCTGCATTTTTGAGGTCTATTTTTGTGCTTTTGAGGTCTGTT